>PVKC010000576.1:39426-63880 GCA_004027635.1 Crocidura indochinensis | reverse complement strand
AAAAGCAAAAAAACATTCTTCTCTTTTTGATCAAAGGCATTGGGCTACAATTCTGAACAGTAGAGGGGGCTATTCATCAAGTGCCAATTTCAGAGCTTCACTATGCAGAGGACTATTGAGAACTAGTAGTTGATGGGTCCAACCCAAGTCTAAGAGAAGCAGAATTTGTATTTTAACAAGATTCTCCAGGGCTGTTTATTCCCTTTGAAGTTCAACAAGCATTGCTTGAACCAGATTTTAATGCCTTAAGCTAAGAATACTTTTACACTTTTAACATGGTATTCAGAGGAGGAGATTTGAAAGAGTAGGAAGAATCAGAATGAAAAAAAAAGGTAAAAATATCTTCTGTATCTTAAATATGTTAGAATATCTGTTTTAGATTCTCTACGGAAAAAGGTGGCCAATCCTGTCTGGAGTAATTGTCTATAAATTTCATGAATAATTTTATTATTCATCTCATTTCCTCATATTTCTTTTATATAAGATCAGAAAACTACTTTCTCTAGATTTCAGAGGAAATTACGAATGCTTTGACAGCACCGTTAATTTCACTCCTTTAATGAGAAACAGAATCCCCATGTGAGCAAAATAATGAATTGCAATTATTATCTATGTTTCGAAATTCACTTGCAATGAAAGTCTGGATAGAGTTTTATATCTTCATTATTAATTGGGAAATCAAACATTCAAGTTTTAATGTAAAACATTTTGTTCAACTGTACTTAGCTGTTACAAAGAGAGACAACTGAAATTAGTCACCAAGCATTAAGGAAGAACATCCAAATTCAATGTTTATTGTGTGTGCAAATAAATACATAATCAAGCGATTAGTCTATAACTAAATAATAGAGGCAGAATCAGAACTCAAGACTTAACAAAATTTTATTAGGTGGGACTGCAGATAAAGCACCAAGGGTAAGGCTTTTTCCTTGCAAGTAGCTGACCTGGTTCTATCTCTAGCCTCCTGTATGGCCAATCTGATTCCTACCAGGAGTAATTCCTACAGAGCCAGAAGGAATCCCTGAGAAAGGATGGGTGTGGTCCAACCCCATGGCCCACAAGAAAAAGCATTAAATTTATTTTAAAAAGATGTAGAAGTAAATATTATTCCGATTGCAAGCACACTCATTAGAAGACTTTTAAGTTAATTGTAATCAGCAAAACTCAGAGATAAGCAACTAGGCATAATAGAGCAAAAAATATATTCCTTGTTTTCCAACTGGGGTTTCCAGAATACTTGCTGACGTATTTACTTAAAAAGCAAAATTGTGCTCTCAATAGTGAATGGGACCCATCAGTAACTATTAGTGGAATCCAGAAGCTGCTTTTTCAGCTTGCTTACTTAGAAGGTCATGCACTTAGAACTGCAGACTATAAATATTCCACAGATCTATTGGTCAGGCAAAATTACATAATAGACTTTCATTCTCTGTTCACAGATAGTCTTCAACAATGGTCATATAATTATTTTTGGTAAAAAAAAATATAAATTACTTTGAGTAGTTTGTTAAGACTACAAGATGTATAGGACTAAACATAAATATAAAAAGTAACATTAATGACTTAAATTTCTATGAATTTAGTAAGTTCTTTTTGTGTGTGTGTGTGTGTGTGGTTTTTGGGTCACACCCGGCAGTGCTCAGGGGTTACTCCTGGCTCCATGCTCAGAAATTGCTCCTGGCAGGCACAGGGGACCATATGGGGCACCGGGATTCTAACCGATGACCTTTTGCATGAAAGGCAAACGCCTTACCTCCATGCTATCTCCCAGGCCCCAGTAAGTACTTATTTACAGTGAGAACTACAGATACTTTAGTTTTCAGAAAGTGACTTCAGTTAAATATAATAACCAAGGAAGATAAAGCACTTGTGGATTTCATTTGTTTCAACATAAATTGCCCTTTTCAATAAAAAGAGAGCACTCCCCTCACCTCTTATATAACTCTTTTTACGTGAACTAGATAGACAAACCTAAATCTAGCTAAATTCAGTAACATATTTCTCAATTTTCTGATTCTTTTTAAAGACACAAGAATATTCCTGGCAAAGTAAGAAAAGATGTATAAGAATGATCTGCTCCAATGTAGATTTTCTAAGCTCTGGTATTCTTTATCTTAATTTTTTTATTTAATGTCATTTTCATTCATAATTACTATGATTTTAAGTGATATTCCCTCCCACTAAATTTTTACATTCAGGAAGGTGAATTAAGTCATGAAGATGATAAATGTTCCAATTTTAATGTAACCAGAGATAGTTCTTGAATCTCTCTCTTTTGAATCTTTCTCTGAGAGGTTTAAAGTTGCTACATGAAAAAGTGAAGGTTTGAAGACTCACTACAGTAAGAACCAACACAGTGTTTTAAAAGGAGGATATTAGATCACCTTTGGCCCCAGAATGTAGTGAGGAGAAAGACAGAGAAGGAAAAAAATTGAGTGAGAAGGATAAATAGAGTCAGATTGGATACAATGAGCAGAAGTCAAGAAAATTTCTGTATGTCGGTGGTGCTAAGGAATGACCAATTGAATTCTCCAAACCACAGACTCAATAAAACAATAAAATCATGAATTATAAAGTTCAACAACCAAACTTTTTTTTGTTTTTTTGGGGGGCCATACCAGGTGATGCTCAGTAGTTACTCCTGGCTATGCACTTAGAAATCGCTCCTGGCTTGGGGAACCATATGGGACACCAGGTATCGAACCCAGGTCCATCCTGGGCCAGCTGCGTGTTAAGCAAAAGGCCTACCACTATTCTATCACTCTGGCTACTGCCCCTCAACATCCAAACTTAAAAATGTGGTTGTCGGGAACAGAGCGATAGCACAGTCATCGGGCATTTGCCTTGCACTCTACCAAACAGTGAAAAGGACCCGGTTCCATACCCTGCATCCTCACTCCTATGGTCCCCTCTGAGCCTGCCTGCCAGGAGCTACTTCCTCGCGCATAGCCAGGATTATGCCCTGAGAGCCGCCAGTTGTGGCCCCAAAACAAACAAACAAAAAAAAAGTGCGAGTCAATGAAGCAAGATGGGGGGTGAGAGAGAAACACGAGTCCCTGAGGAAGGAAAGCCATCATTTGTAAGATTGGTGCTGACTGGAACATTGTATACCTAAAGTTCAACTATTATTTTTGTAAATCACGGTGCTTTTAAAAAAATGAAAAATATAAAATACATACAAACTTAGAACACAAATAAAATGTATTGGGGTAATAACTATATTTAATGTATCTGTGCCTTACTTTGCCAGATAAATTCAGAACACTGGTGACTCACCAGGTTTTGAGGATTAAAACCGACCACATTATACATCATTAGGATATGTAGAAAGCATTCTGTACATCTTATCTCTTTACCTCTTTACCGCCAATAAATAATCACAAACGTAATTTCCATAATTTTCGCTTTAAATCTCTCATCATGGAATCTCAAGAGATAGTAGTGGAGGTAAGGCACTGATTCAATGATTCCAGAGTAACTTGATTCAATGCCAGGAACCACACATGGTCCTCTGAGCACTACCAGGACTGATCCCTATAATCGAGGTTAGTTACTGATCACTGATAGATTTGTTCCCCCAAATAAAAGTCCCCCTCACACACAAAGAAAACACTTTCACAATATGTGTAGTAATGTTTCATTTTTACATTTTTAATTTTTTTCAATTGAATAACCATTAAATACAGAGATATAAAGTTGTCTTTCATACAATGTTCCAACACCTTTCCCCAGTTTCCCTCTTCCCTCCTATGGTAGTTTCTCTTTCTGTCTCACTTTTCCCTCTGCTTATCTGTCTCTCTCTCTCTTCATTCTCTCCTTTAAGGCACTGTGGTTTGCAATACTGTTAGTGAGAGGGTACCGTGCATAATACTTTGCTCCTTTCAGCAACCAGTTCTTGTCTCAGAGTGTTCAATTCTAATTACCTTTGCTACAGTGGTCCTTTCTCTATCCTGACTGCCCCTCCCCCCAATTTTGTGGCAATCTTCCTACCATTGACTATTTTTGGCCCTCATTCTTGAAGTAAGTTTTACTACTTAAGGTGAAATACTACTTAAGGTGAAATTTAGTAGGACAGATCAATCATTTTTCACTCAATTTCCAAGGAATTGAAGCTATCAATGCTTTCCCCCACCTCCAGTTTTGAGGCCAGAAACCCAAATGCAGTTAGGGCTTACTCCTTGCTCTGTGCTCTGGGCTTACTGCTGGATTGGCTCAGACACTAAAATATTTAGTGCCTGGAACTGAATTCTGGTGACTGCTCTCCTTACTGTTGTATTTTTAGATCCAAAAAGTTAGTAATTTAATTTTACCAGAATAAATTCTATTCAAAAATATCCATGGAAGAAAATATATCTCAGAGACACTAATTTGCTTAGGAATGCATGAAAATTCATAATAATATGAAATTAATTATTCACTCCATCAAAACTCTCCATATAATTTTTCATCCTGGAATTCTCCATAAAGTCTAAATTCCAGCAAACTTCCCTCATGAAGGAAAGGGAACAGAAAAGTGATATGAGATCAATTTTCCATTTGTCCCTAGAATATTGTATTGTTACAGGATTTGGTGAGTCAACCAATGTTCGAAAACATAAAGACTTTTTATAAATTTGAAACTTACTGAAATTCAAATGACTAATTTGGCAATGACTTTGATATATTTAAAACTCTCTTTATGCCTGCCATGATTTTTAAAGGTTCAAATTTGTAGTATCAAAACTGAGACTTTGAAATACTATTTATCACCACTAATTCTATGTAGTTCTTTAGTGGCAAATCTGTTTGTCCAAGTGAATGGGAGTGAAATGGAAGAGGCACTTTTTTTCAGGAGACATACTGATTATTAAAAATGTAGTGATACTGTGATATCAAAAAATCCCTATGATCCAATTATAAGGTCAACACATAGATGTTTGTACTAACAGAACCCTCTCACCCAAAGCCTCCCTTATAGATAAGAAAAAGAAAGAGAGGAAATAAAGATTCTGTTTCTTACAACTATTTGCCTTTGCTGAGAGTTCAAGTTCAGTTTTCAGGACGACTTTTCAACTTTTCTTCTTCCATAACTCCTACTTCTTACATACATTTTGGAAATCTAAAATAGCAAGTGTCAAACCTACATCACATTTGGGATTCATTTCATTCTGCCAGAACCACTGTATGATTATGTATATGGCCTTAAGCAAGTTACCTAATTTTTCACACAGTACTATTTCCTTATCATCCAATCTAGGCAAATGGAAGAGTAAATTGTTACAAGTTCACTGTCTCATAAGCTGATCACAGTTTTATAGCTATTGTATCATAAATGGATGTAGCTAAAAGAGAAGTTAATGGCTAGCAATTTAAATTTATGAACACAAAGCAAAATTTGAATGACACTGATTAATGCTTGTTATAAATATAGATGAGTATAGATGGAAAGTTTGTACTTTTATTTGTTTTTTGTTGTTGCTATTGTTGTTTTTGTTGTTATAGTTTGGAACCACACCCAGGAGTGTTCAGGAATAACTTCCTGATATTTGTAGGTGTACTATATGATACAGGGGATTGAACCAAGAGTTATCAGCATACAATATAGAGCCTTAACCACTATACTATCTCTCTACTTAAAAATATCTGCCCTTGATCTTTCTATATCAAAATTAATTATAACATGTTAATAACAATTGCCAATAATACATAAAACCTTTACTTAAATATAGTTTATCTGGCATTATACTTTACTATAAAACATATGGCAACAAATGTACGTTTCAAGTGTCAGCATCAATTTTAATCAAGTAAAACTGTTCAAGATATGGATATTGAAACTGTTCAAGATATGGATTTTTTCTATAATTTAAGGTTAGCTAAATATATTTATAATTATGTTTATTGAATTCTCATACTTTTGCGGGGAGTGGTTGTGGAAAAACTGTGTCTTCTTAGCAGTGTTAGGAGTTATTCCCAGGTTAGTACTAGAGTCACTCCTGGAAAGTATACAGGGAACCATGTATTGTCAGGGTTTTATCGCAGGGCCTCCTGCATGTGTTGCATGCATTCTGGTATACTGGTTCTTCATATGTATTCCTAACTAATTTTATTATTAACCCTTAAAAATTCTTATTCAGGATGAGCAGGTTGCTATTTCAACAGTAGGTTTTGAAGATACAGTCTTAAAGCATTTTTTTCTAAAATTTCCAATTGTTTTTTAGGATATTGTTTAAGTACACTTAGAGATGACTGAAAATATTCAAAATAGATTCTATCTACCTTCTTTTTTTTCTAGCATCATTGATCTAGTGCCTTCAATAGTTATCTGGCCATTACATATTTAAATAAAATATCTGCATCTAAATAAATATCTGGCAGTTCACATTCAAGGCATTGAATCACTGACCAGACCAGAGTAAGTGGGCCCAGGTGAGTTGGGTATTATCTTCATGTGGAGAACAGAAGAATGATTTGTGTCAGTTAGAAACAAAAGTCAGAGCAATGGAAATGTGCTTACAAAGCTAAAGAGCAATTGTAAAACCGTAAATATTGAAATATTTTGGTAAATCTTGAAGAATGCTTTCCTCCTGAGAAATAAGGAATAATTCCCTACTTTATAAATGCTTTTCCTATCCATTCAGTGAGGAGCTGATATATTAACCTGGACATTCACCCATTTTATTTCAAATCAATTTGCTACACCTCACCATGGTTGGAGGCATTCTTTAAAGAGTGATTTACCATCAAATCAGAGGTTTTCATGGGTTATGCAGATCTGCCTTACAAAAAAATAAAAACCCAAGATGCCTTTGAAATTTATCTTTTTATTGTGATATTTATAATGCTTTGATGTGGTTTTAAGATTGCATTTGGTTTTCAAAAGATGATAGAATGAAACAATCTTTAAACTCATTAAGTGCTTAATAATATTCAATTTTCTAAAAAACCATCAATGTTTATTTGGTGGAAATTAGAATGGGCTTCCAGAAAATGACATTCTACTTAACGTCCACTCCTAATGGAATGATAACATTGTGAGTTTCTATTCTATTTCCAAGCACTGTATTATTCGATTTCCAAGCACTGTATTATTAAGAATTCTACAACATTAATTTTTATAACCATAAATGCCAAAGATCTTAGTGCCAGTAGAAGGGAGCATAATTATCATTGGCACTGATATTTGTTACATGTACACTGTCTTATTAAAAATGTATTCTGATAAATCTTTTGATATATTGTCTTTAAAATTTACCTATTTTTTGAGAAGTTAAATTGGGATTCAAAACTCCAAATAAAAATAAACTAACATAAATAGACTTCAATTACTTTCTAGTCTGCCCAGAGTTTAGATCAAGAAAGAATTAAGGGGGAATGAGCTCTAAGGGCTGGAATGCATATTTTATCAAGAGGAAGGCTAAGTTGGATTTAACACAACAGTGACTTGCAAGCACTAAGCAAGAAATAGTTACATAATGTGTAATTCCCCCCAAAATAAAACAAAAGTTTAAGGTATTAGTACCATCAGAATCATTTCTTAAAAGAATAATGTCTAAGTAATTACTCAAAAATTTTAACTGCCTAGTCTGAATATGCTGTCGGTATTATTAAGGAGAATTGTGCAAAATGACTGATTTTTGTTTATTTCTCTCATCCAATAGACATTCAATGGTTATAAGTGGCTTAGTGTAATATTTCCATTATATTAAATTATCATCTTAAAAATGTGATTTAATAATATACCAAATTACTAGGACTGGATATAAGGATGCCACTTCAGAGAATGGATACAAAGTTTTGTGAATATGACATTGAGAAAGCTCATGTTTAGAACACAGTATCAACTCTTTATCAAAAAGAAGCCTCTGATTAAAAATGCTTCAGCCAGAAAGCTAACACATAACTCTCAACGAATTTATTTGACTTGCACATAGTCTATCATATTTAATTCCTCAGAATTGCAAAGTTCAGTAAATTATGAACCATCTCCATACATGTATTTCTATAAATGACAATACCAATCCCTAACAGAGCTATGAAAACTGATACTTTCTAAGTACTGAGCACATATTAATCATTCAATTAAACCATTAGTATTACTTAAGAGTAAATAGTTTTCTTCATATGATTTGTCACTGAATATGAAAAGAATTCTATGACTTTATAAAAACAAAGAACCAATAGTAGTCATTAGATTTATAAAAATCTACTTATCTCACTCCTCTGATCTTCTATTACTAGTCTATTTTTAACCATCAAATTTGAAAAAAAAATTAATTATGAACCTTAGCTATATTTTTCTAATGACTCAATGTTTAAATAACTCTACAACTTTGTCATATTTGACACAAGTTATAGGAAATTCACGGGGCCCGGAAGATAGCATGGAGGTAAGGCATTTGCCTTTCATGCAAAAGGTCATCGGTTCGAATCCCGGTGCCCCATGTGGTTCCCCGTGCCTACCAGGAGCAATTTCTGAGCATGGAGCCAGGAGTGACCCCTGAGCACTACCGGGTGTGACCCAAAAACCAAGTTATAGGAAATTCTAAAAATTAAAAATTAGGCACATAGTCAATATGTTATACTAGTGTACAAATAAACCACTTCTGTTATCCTGTCAATATAATTATAACTACCTAAATTCTGATTTAAAAACATAGATAATTGAAAAAAATTTGTTCATGACAAATTAGAAATGTGAACTTTAGTAACAGGTGTTAATGTATGGGTATAATGAAGAAATATGTTGAAAATTACAATTCTTTGGAATTTAATAAAATATTTATATTTAATATCCACTATTGTAATATTTTATTAAAATTGGTTATAATAATACGACTTATTTATCATTGTATAATCTTGAAACCATTGCATGGTGGAAATTGAAAAAATGTCTATCATTTAGTTGTTTTACCATTAAAAGCTTTTAACAAATTAAGGGATAAAAATAATTACCATGTGCTAAATAGCAGCTAAAAGTTAAATATTGTAGAGTAAGAAGATATTAATAAAACAATGCTTTACATTAAAATACTAATAATTGAAAGCAATGATCAAGAAAATAATATCCTAATCTTTCAGGAAATATATTATTCATTAAAATGACCATTGTATAGAACAATCTATTTTTTAAAAAAAAAGTCTACATCTCTGACAATGAAAGAACACATTAACAATGAACTTAATGATACCAAATATGTGAAGAAAAGATTTTGTCTTGAATGGCTAGTAAGGCTATAATATATTCAGTTTTCTTCATACTGTGCACTAGCCTTTTGGAATTCCTTTTCTGCAGTATGGACTCCTTTGAGAGCAAAGGAGGTTTAATAAGATAGGTGAATACAATGTGTACTTATTGCTTTCTCTTTGACTCTACGAGTGAATGGTCTTTCATACTTGACCAAATTGAATAGGACAAAAGGATCATATTTCTGCAAAGGCATTTGATAAATACATGCTAAAATTCACCTGTATTTACTTCACAAAAATGTTGAATATGATTTTGATTTGTTAAAAATTTAAAAATAAAGAAGCCATATATAACTAATAACTCTAAAACTTAGAATAATATCAGTTTTCCAATATTTAAGATATTAAACATTCTAGTTAGCATTTTGACCTTCATTTAAAGCAATGCTAAAGTAATAAATAGATATGTTTGAGGAACTTTTTCTTTAAGAAAATGTACTGATACTACTTTATTCAGTTAACTGGAAATGATTTTAATATGACATAATATCTGTAGTATGACCATGCAATTTAAGACTAAAATGCTGAATTAGTGTAGCCATGCTACTGAGAATATGCATTATCATAATTATCAGAATTGTCTATATTTGACGACCTGCTTTCTCTTCACTTTAGTTCACTTAAGATAGGTGTTCATACCTTTAAAAATTAAGTGATTAAAGAAAACATCAAAATTTCATTTAGAGAAATATTTTTTTGCTTCCAATCAAAATGACCAGCAAATAATTAATCACTACCCAACAAATACCAAGTGCTGTATTCAGCTAAAGACTTACTTGGTGCACAGAGAAAAATGAACACGTTCATACACTGATTGGAGAAAGTGACACATGAGAGTTCTACAGATATTTTTATGCTTGGATTATATTTAGCCTGAAATATATGAAATATATCGTTCCTTGGGTTTCTCAGAAAGTGTTTTATGAAGTCTGGAATGTGTATGTAAAATATATTTCCCACTCAATTCATTTACCTTAAGGCTTATCAAATGGCAAATCCAATGAAACTGATCATTCTCTAATTTTATCACATTATTACTGGGTGAACATGGAATTAACCTCAATCTAGTTACTCTCAAAAGGCAATACTTTCTTGAGACAAGGCTAAAGACTGGAACACAGAGAATTATTCTAGAGTATGCAGAACGGAAAGAAAATGCTGACAAGCAGAAGGATGAAAATTTATAGTATTGTAGATCTATATTGTGAAAGACAAGAATATGGATGGATTAGAATAGGGAGAGGCATTTCTCAAATGCAGAAAGCTATTTTGATAGTCAAATGAACAGTATATTAAAGTATGACAAAATAGATTGTATAACTGCAACTTCAAGTCTAAATTTAAAAAATTTATGTCTGAATTTTAGAATTAAATTGTTATAAAAAGTGACTTTTTCCATGACTTTTACTTTTCACAACTACTGCATGTTTGAATTGAATTTAGGAAGTTCTGTCTCAATAGTAGATATGTAGATGCTTTATTAGACATCTGCTCCCTCCAGCTTTTCCTATATGAGATTATATCCTCTGAATGTAAGCTATCACATCTATTTGACGAGTCCAATCTCAAATATAGTTTCTCCAATTAAGAAAAGAGGTGGGCCTGATCTGTAAGATCTCGGGAATTTTTGATTAAAGAGCTTCCCTTACCTTTCTCTTTCTCTCTACCACATGGTTTTTCCTTTTTTCACATAGCTACATATTTCTTCATGTTTGTAAAAACAATCCCAATTGTAAACTAACTCTATTATCAAAATGTTGCACAGGAACTGAGGCATGTATACCTGAAAATTCTTCATTCTGTCACTTTATGTATTTCCATTCCTTTCTCAATTTAATTTTACACTGTCATTACTTTCAAAACCTTAGTTTTTCTACATTCCATACCTTCCTATCATTATTTCATTCTAGAAAAGATAAATGAAGATTTTAATGAGTGAGGTTTGAAGAACCAACAAACAAAAAGTTAGCTAAGTAGTTAGTTAAATCCATCTGGAGCATTCCAGCATGTTCTAAATCTCACTAGCTTGGTTAGAAAAAATTCCATTTATTCATTCAATTGAATTACAAGCCAAGGCTCAGCATTTATTTGGATAGTGTTTATTCATGCTGCCACGAAGCCGTTGCTACATTGCTTTATTAAAATTTAGTTGTGTTTCTCAATTTTCTGAGTTCACTGCAAATGTTTTAAAATATGTTGACTTTGGGGGCCCGGGAGATAGCATGGAGGTAAGGCGTCTACCTTTCATGCAAAAGGTCATCGGTTCGAGTCCCGGTGCCCCATATGGTCCCCCGTGCCTGCCAGGAGCAATTTCTGAGCATGGAGCCAGGAGTAACCCCTGAGCACTGCCGGGTGTGACCCAAAAACCAAAAAAAAAAAATATGTTGACTTTGGAAGGGGTAATCTGTATTTTGTTAAAACAAATTTTACCTGCTTATACTATGACTTCAGACCTGTGGGACGGCTGTCTTCTTACAATGCAGACATGATGATGCAAGCATTGATCAAATCTGGCTAATACTATTCTGTTAGGCTTATGAGTACCACTAAATGAAAAAAATTACATAGAAAATAGTTCTCTATAATAATTTCTGAACACATCTCCAGTGAGGTTCTTAGAAGATATGCTTTTAAAATATCGAAAAACTATAGCTGCATCTATGCATTTTCTTTTTTCTTTTTATTTGCGGGGGAGTAACACCTGGCAGGACTCAGAGGTTACTCCTGGCTCTATACTCAGAAATCGCTCCTGGCAGACTCGGGGGACCATATGGGATGCCAGGATTTGAACCAATGACCTTTTGCATGAAAGGCAAACACCTTACCTCCATGCTATCTCTCCGGCCCCTCAATGCATTTTTTGGGGGGGGCCATACCCGGTGATGTGCTCAGGAGCAACTCCTGGCTATGCGCTCAGAAGTTGCTCCTGGCTTGGGGGACCATATGGGACACCGGGGGATCCAACCGTGGTCCGTCCTAGGCTAGCGCTGGCAAGGTAAGCATCTTAACCCCAGTGCCACCGCCCAGCCCTCTCAATGCATTTCTTACGCATTTATCAGCTAGAGTATTTTTATGGCTGATTTATGAAATTTGAATAGAATGTAAAAACATTATCACAACTTATAGAAAAACATATACCTATTGTATCAAGTCTATCAATAATGAGAAAAAAAGATATTTCTGTTGTTATTAGTGTAAAAAATTACTTGTTCACCAAACCTCTGACGTGCAACAAGATATTAAGCATTCAATGACCACAAACAAAAACAAAGGCAAAAATAAGAACAAAATATGACTTTTACAGGTGGAATAAAAATCACCTCGATGTACCAAAGGTTCTTTTTTATTTTCCTTTGTTACTCCTGCATTAAGAATTTCTCATAGCAGGCTCAGGGAGTATATGGGATGCTAAGGATTGAATCAGGTTGGCCTTTTGTACTATCTCCATGGCCCCTTAATTTAGGACTTGGCTTCTCCAAATTCTTTTCTTTTTTTTTTTTTTGAAGGGAGAGGTTGACCACCCAACAGCATTCAGAGGTTACTTACTCCTGCTCTGAACTCAGAAAATACCATGAACAGGCTTGGGAAACTATATGAGATGCAGGTTATTGATGCTGGGGATCAAACCCAAGTAGGCTGAGTGAGCAACATAAAAGCTCTACCCATTATATTGTTGCTCTGGACCGATATCAAATGTTTTGTGTGTTTGTGTGTGCGTGCATGCGTGCGTGCATGCGTGTCTGTGTGCGTGTGTGTATGTGTTTATTTTATATTTGTTTTGGGTCCACAACCAATAACACTAAGAAGTTACTCCTGGTTCTGATCACAGAAATCATTCCTGACAGATTGGGGAACCATATGGGATGCTGGGGATAAAACTAGTGTTGTCTGTGTGCAATGCAAATGCCCTCTTCACTGTGCTATCACTCATGCCCCATCTAAAAGGTTCTTTATATATATATATATATATATATATATATATATATATATATATATATATATATATATATATATATATATATATATTGGCTTTTGACTTTGGGACCATACCCAGTGACACTCAGGAGTTAGTGCTGGTTATGCGCTCAGAAATCACTCTTGGCATAGGGGATCATATTGGATGCCAAGGATAGAGCCCAGGTCCATCCTAGATCAGCAAGCAAGGCAAATGCCCTACCACTATTGAACCGGTTCCCTGGAAGGTTCTTAATGAAGATAACAATCTTCAATTAGACGATTGACAATAGGTTAGAAACTGACTTAAAACAAGAACTGACCCCTGTGCACTAAATTGTTTGTGGCATTTAATCATTCTTGCAATGACAAAGACAAACTTTAGACAAAGCACTTTGCTACTGTAAATAGTTCTGCTTTACAGCTAACATCTTGCAGATAAATATTTTAAATTTCACAAGTAAATTTTATACACTCTTTCACAAAGATTAATCTGTATTCATGAGTACAGAATTAGATATATGTGTCATAAATGGCATTGAAATAGGAACCTCTGAATCTGGATTCAGAAGGATCGAAGATTTAGTTCTGGCTCTGAGAGGCCAGATTACTCCTGAGATAAAAATTAAGTGGCATTTTCAAAATATCAGATTTTTTTAAATTTGTTGAAAAACTGAGTTAATATAAACTATATTTAAACAATATCAAGAGACATGACTGTCAAATGGAAGCTATCTCAGTTTTGAAGTTGGAATGGTATAGGAGAAGTCCCATATCAATCTGGAGATAGGTTGGCATTTATATAAATACATTTTCCCCCTGACATTAAGAGAAAATGAACACTATCTGGAGAGCTACAGGCTCATAGAAACTTTTTTTCAATAAACCACAAATTTAAAAGCACTTAATATGCTTTTTCACAGACCACTGCCTTCCTTCACATAACAAGAATAGAAATTCTTCCTGCTTTCACCCTGGCAGACAGCCCATGTTTGCCCATACCACTGTTATTTCTGAATGACTTGGCACAACCTTTAATGATATGCTTCTTGCATCACAGGCTTCGATGTTCCATTTTTGCCCATCTCATCATTTTAGTCTCCAGAAGTTGTGTTTCCCAGATTATCACTAATACACAAGGGCATTTCACCTGGCTGTCCTTAGAGTCCACACCTTAACTGCCTGAGAGGTGAGATCACCTTTCTATCTCCACTGGCTCAGATCCCTTGGACGAGAGCCAAAGCCGAACTGCCTGATGCTGAATTGCACTGCTGTCGCCAATGGTGTAATAATGTGGTTCACTGTCAATACCTTTTGGATGTAGGGCACGACAGTGTCATTAACTTCAATTTTTTCATAAAGTGCAGAGACACAAAACACATACACAGAAACACAGAGTATGAACACAAACATATGGGAACAGAATTGGCCTCCTTTCCTAATCAAAGTGTAAACTGCCATTCTTGATAGAGAAGAGACATGTAACAGGTAGCTATTTTATAATAAAATTAAATTCAGGCATAAGTAATTAGATAATAAAGATGTCTTACCTAATCATCAGATTAACCTAAGTATTAGTGAGAGACTTCAACTATCCAAAATTTATGATGAGAAAGAAGCTATGAAGCAACGATGCTCAAGTTTCTTAAACTTGTGTCTAAGGCAGTTCTGAGCATGAAGAAAAAGACACAAGTCTACCTTCCTAACTTTGCCCAAGAGAGCTTTTCCATTCTTGGCAAGAAAAACAAATTCTCAAGCAAAGAGGGTAGAAGGGTGAGATTTTTTTTTTCTCTGTAAGTAACTTAATGAATGAAGTACTAATTAACATTATGGCATTGATAAATGAAGAGAGAGATTAGGATTGGACCCGATATTTAGACCTTCGCAGATGGACTGTCAAAGCCACATTAATTCCTATCTCATTGGAGCATCTGCTTCTCCCATAATCCACTGCCCCTTGGTACGAACAACACAAACTGTTGTGACTCAATTCGATTTATATCAATCTAATTTCTTTTAATCCAATTTGTATTCCAATCTACTACCTTCTAATCACTTAAATCTTCAGCCTCCATCTGGTAAATTTTCTCTCAAAATTAACCGAGCAGATGCCTCAGCGATTGTCTTCCACCGTCAAGCTAATCAGACCCTTGCAGTGGCCTATAGAATCCTGTGAATAGGTACGTGACTTACCGTGTTGCCCTTCCAGTTACAAACTCTGTGAGGTAGAAGCCCATTTTAGTTATCATTAATTGGCTCATTTGCATAACACTGCTTGGGAAGAAACACTGGACACAAAAGCCAAGAGACTAAAACTACAGAAGAGAGCAAAATGCGCACATTTGTCAAGTGAGCTTTACAATTCAATCAGTTTTGTTTGGGTTAACAAACATGGGGTTAGGAAAGATGACTTAATACTGTAGGGTCTAAAAAGCTCTTCTCCAAAGAGCAGTTGTGTCTAATCATCACAAAGCCATATTGCACCTAATTTTCATGGTTACCATCTTCCTAATGTAAGCTTCAGGATTTCAGGGCTAGGAACTAATTTATTCATGGAAGCATATGTGGCATAAATGCTATAGCCCCTGGCTAATGTTGACTTTCACTCCCATAGAAGTACCACTGTGATCCATAATTAATGTCACAAATTAAATGTCCCCCTAAGAATAGGCTGGACAGCATTACCTGTGGAATTAAAATCAATCTGGAGACACAGTAATTAATAAAAATGTAAACAAATAAAGGTCATATAAACTACTAAACTATGTTGGGGTGGAACTGATTTCCAGATGAGACTTATGAGATTCAATTCATTAATTTCTGGTCATACTTCTGTTTTTTTCTGTTTGGAGGCCACACTCAGCATTGCTCAGGCCTTAATCCTAACTCACTGTACAAGAATACACCTGGCAGTGCTCAGAAGATGACACTACATGAGGTATGGAGGATTAAGTTGGCCTCATTCAATTCAAGAATACCTGTTGTATGATCACACCAGTCCCAATCAGACTTCTTGTGTAGTATCTTTGTTAATATTTTAATATATATTTAAACTTAAAGGAAATAAGTAGAAATATTAAAATATTCACTGTGGTCACAGAAAGAATTTTTCTCAGGAAGAATTTTATTAATAGAAAAACCTGAGAGATTAGGTCAGAAATCCATATATAGCCTAGAAAAGAGTCTATCTTGATTGTGAATGTTTATTAAGCAAAGGTAACTACATTAAGAAATAAAAAATGTAAAACTTCCTTAAGAATTCATAAGATTTGCGGGTAGACTACACAATTTAGAGTAGAATGTATTTGGAAAATTCAGACTAGAGTTAAGTTATAGATTGCAAAGCCTGCAAGTGCTCTGATCACTGCAGATAACAATATAACCAGCAAGACCCACCTGGAGAACTTAGCAATCAATGGCACTGGGCCTTCTGTAAAGTATTTTCCCATTAGATGAATGGGAATGTTAGAAGGTCTGTTTCAGTGAAGTCATCTGAGTGACACAAAGTCATTCATGAATAAAGCAACCCACCTGTCACAGTTCACTGTCACAGTGACTAAACTTGATCTGTCTATTTTTCAAAGTGAATCAATGATCATATCTATTTCTATCTACTGTGTGGAGAATAAAATAAAATTTTAAAGATACACTAGTATATTTATTAGGAGAGAGTGTTAGTGTGCTATTCCAGTATCCAGTAGTTAGTCCTTCCTTAAATAAATGTATTATCATTAGACTTATAAATTGATATGGTAGAGGAAAGACTACTGCAAACTAAGATTCTCTGGGGTAAGCCAAACTTCAAGTTTGGACCAGAGCAATAGCACTTTCCTTGTACATGGCCAACCGTGTTCAATCCTAGGCATTCTATATGGTTCCCTGAGTCTATCAGGTGTGACTCATAAGTGCAGAGCCAGAAGTATACCCTAACCACTACTGAAAAACAAACAAACAAACAAAGACAAAGGCAAAGAATAAAACAATATAAAAAGAGATACAGGAGGGCAAAATACTATGTGTATATATTTGTGTTTATGTGTATATATATCACATTACTGAATAAACACATCTTAGAAATCTTTCAAGCTTTAGGAATGTGAGAAACAGCAGACTTGGGAAGGGCTTTTGACTTTATTTTTCTGGAAGAGGTCAGATGAGGGGTTTAATCTCTATACCTAGAGTATAGGATCTTTCTCTCCTAAGAGGAATGGAGCATAGAAAGGATCTGAAGGAACAGACATTGCTACATTTTCTTTCTTTACAAAATTTACCTCACACACTTTTTTATAAGGTCTCTTGTATGACATCAAATTTATATTCAATAGCATCTTAAATTAATTTGCTAATCTGTCCTTTATTACAGTAGCCTTAACCAGAGCATAGAAGGTCTTCCCTCCCATGTATAGCCCACTACCAAATCTGTACTAGTGGTCAGAGACAAATCATGGGAAATGATGCATGTTCTTGCATGCAACTGAATTATGTTTAATTCTCGGTACGACATATGATTTCCTGAGTACTATTAAGATTCACTTCTATGAGCAAAAACAGGAATAGCACCTAATCATGAATGGGGGTGGCCCAGCCCTCGCCACCTACAAAAATAATCTTTAACAGTCACCATCAATTTACTGTACGACAAAATTAAAACCCTCTCATTTTAGAGATTTTAGAGAAATGCTGTTAAAAATTCAAAATATTTTTAAAACTATTATTTGAACAAAGACACATAACTGTTTTACATTGAATTACCTAGAAATGAAAATGATATCTAATGTAAAGTGCAACAATATTCATATTAGAAAGTAAAACATGTCAACATTTGGACAATTTGACCTTATTATATCTTATCATTTTGAAATAACTTTATAAATGGAAGATGAGATGCAGATTGATAAGAGAAGAAAGATACTTTATACTTCTGTAATTTTTCATGCTTTGTTTCCCTTTTAAATGCTCTATCACCTGCTAAAAGTCAACACTAAACTGGAAAAAAATGAAGTTTGAGAGAAAAGGTCCTTGGAAGAGAAACAATGGTAATAGATGTAGTGTTGGAATTGTGTACATGAGAAACATGATTAATAGCAATTTCATTGTAAATCATAGATTTCAATGAGAAAAATGTTTCATTTATAAATAACCCACAAGTTTTTAGAAACTTTTACACTATTTATATTTTCTATAGCACTATTATAACACTATTATTACACTATTTATATTAAATAGCTCTTTTTAAAAAAAGGTTCATGCAATTAAATTATGTTGCATTAAAGAGTTAATAAGACAGAAAAAAATGACAAGAAAGCAAGAAAATGAATATAATAAACAAAGCACATGAAAATATTATATATTTTACATGGTCACTCTATGGCTGTCAAAAACAAATGATAAAAAAAGAAGAGAATGAATCCTTTATCTTAGTCCTTCAGATAAAAATGCAAGGTGATAAAACATGGTCAGGCTTTTCACTGTTATTTCCTAACCTCAGCAAACAACAGTAATTTTAAGTTCCATTAGTATGTCAAAAACAATAGTAGTATGTAAGCTAACCTTTCCTACAAGAAATATATAAACCAGATTTTGGTGTATTGATTAACAGAAAATTAAAAATACAAATGATCAACTAAGGTTTTTGTTGTGTTTTGTTTTTGACTCAATAATGATAAGGCCTTATTAAAGCTCTTCAATTGGGAGTCTCTCCTCATGGGCTCAGAATTGCTGAAGATTAAATCTGGGTTGGCCATGTACAAAGCCAGTGACTAGTTCACTGTGCTACTGAATCAGCCCCTAATTGTTTTAATATTGTTATTTTCATAAACAAAAGACAAAAGTTATCAGAGAAAGGTCCAAACCTCACATTGTAATTACCCGATTTAACCCACTTTTTTAAAACTAATAAAATTATTATAACCTCAGGTATTTTTGTATAGTATTCCACAGAATTTAAGATATAGAACTCTAAATTATAACCTTAAGTGAAAAAAATAACAGATAAAATTAGTAAACATGGTTGGTTATTCAATAAATGTTAGAATATAAATTGTAAAGCTAACATATGAAAGATTCTATGCACATTTGTGTTTGTAAACATCTCTCCGATTTTGGAATCATTTTTCCAAAAGCAAGATATTTTTAAGTATAAAAATAAGTAGCACTAAAACTTTAAGTGATATAAAAGGAGTGATTTAAAAAGGAGGTAAGGCGTTTGCCTTTCATGCAAAAGGTCATCGGTTCGAATCCTGGTGCCCCATATGGTCCCCCGTGCCTGCCAGGAGCAATTTCTGAGCATGGAGACAGGAGTAACCCCTGAGCACTGCTGGGTGTGACCCAAAAACTAAAAAAAAAAAAAAGGAGAACTCATGAAATCAGAAAGTACTGTAGTTAAACCTCTTGCCTTGCATGCAGTCAACCCCAGTTCAATCTCTGGCACAGGAAGGAGTAATCCCTATGCATAGAGCATGGAATATTTCCTGAATATAGGCAGCTATGGGTGGTAAAAAACGTGTAACAATAAAAACAGTTTAACACTTTTGAGTCTTTTCTTTCAAGACATGAGAGGGAGAAACATAGCACCTTGGATACAGCAAAGAAATATCTTCTTTGAAGGAAAATGTAATTCTTTTCAAATTCATCCTGTCCTTAGGGACATTTATGTTAGGCTAAAACAACATTATGTCTTCAAAGGATCATATTTATTCTTTGATTCTTAAGTTAGTTGATGTTCCAATCAGAAATATGTATAATAGAAGGAAGAAAAACCAGTAAAGGTTTTAGAAAGGGTGAGTCTGAAAAGAGAAAAATACAAAGCCCAAGGGGGTAGGCTCACCCAGGCTACAACTTTTTTATTTAATTGACTAGCTGTATTAGTTCTTTTATCCTAAAGGAAACATCTGTCAGCAGGCCAGCTGAACTAATAAACACACTAATGTGCTAGAAAGAAGTATTGCCTGATTTGTTCAAAATACAAAGACCCTGTCAGGAATATAACAAATTGAGTTAGTATACACGTGCAAAGAAACAATTTAAAAAAAATTATTTGTTCCTAACTACTTTTGATGTCCTATATTTTTGATACCAGTAGAAGTGGACACATTTTATATTTGAAACTTTAAGAAAAGGAAAATAATGGAATTGTGACATTTTTTGCAGACACATTTTGCAAAGGTATGGTGGATAACAACAAAAATATTTATATATCAATTTGTAAGAGTACATCAGACATGAGTACTAATATTATACATAAATTTAAAACTCCACTTACAAATTATAAATGTCCACAGTAGCCATGATAAAAAATGAAGTAGTAACATTACCTGAGAATGCAAATAGGTTCATTTGGCAAACTGTATTTGTAAAATAAATGCTACCTACTTTATATTTGCATCCAAAAATAAATTCAAAAAATGTTTAATAAGATAGCTATTTTGAAATAAGTAAAAAGCAATGTATCACCTACTAAACACGATCTAACAATTCAACTCTGAGTTGTCTATATCAAGGACAGAACACCTTTAAAAAGATTTCATTTTGGGGTTGGCACACCCAACAGTGCTCGAGGTTTACTCCTGACTCTGTTGAGAAGTCGCTCCTAGAAAGCTCAGGAAACCATATGGGATGCCAGGGATTGAACCAGGGTCCAATGGCTGCATGCAAAGCAAATGGTCCCTCATAAAATGTCTGTACATATAAGTTCATTGCCATGCTATTAATGATAGAGGTATGTAAACAACATTAACTGTCAAAAATAGATAAGCAGATAAAGAAAAAATGATGTGAATAGTCTAGCGCTAAGAAATTCACCTCAGGTCCTGCCAATCTAGAATCCAATACCAAGAACCACAATAGATCCCAAAGCACCAATTGGGGTCACTTCTGAGTTCAGAGCCAGGAATAGGTCCTGAACATGAAAAGACAACCTGCCCGCAAAATATGTAGCACATATAAAAAATGGAGCTATCAGAAATTATGCAATTTTAACCACATGGGTTGAAGCTGTTAAATCAAAGGAGAAAAATAAATATCAGATGATCTTTCATATGTAGAATATGAGCAAGAGAACATACAAAGCCAAATGAATTATGATTGTGAAACTTTAATTACCAGAGGACCATACAGACAAGTGCTCCCAGAGTAGAACGAGTCCAATATACATAAATGAAGTTTCGTTGGAACCTGTATGCTGAGTGAGTGTGGTATGATAACATGCAATTTTATGACATGAGTTCCTCCAAATGTTTCTAGTATGTACACCAACTTTACTTTAACCAAAAGGTATTATCTCAGCATGTAGTTTTATTACATGGTCTAGTCAATCAACTTCATTTTGTCTCTTTCTTTGAACTTATTTTCAAGTTATCATCTCAAACTACCATAATGTCGTGGTTATACACTCGTTCCAGATCCGCACAACAGTCCTATCTGTTCACCCCATTATGAGGGTCAAGTTGTGTAGTCCTCAGAAAGTAGCATTAAATAAGACAACTTAATAATCCACTTGGGAGGAAATCACTTCATATTCATGTTGACAGAAGAGAAGATTAATCACACAGACTGCACTCTCAAAGAGGATTCAGGAACGGCCTGGGTTCCAGTTCCAGGAAAGTTGATTGCTTTAAAGGAGTTCACAGCAATCTTTTGATGAAATGCTAAGCTTTACTGCAAATTGGCCCAGGTGACAAATGACAGGCCTTCCTTACTTTACCTTCAAATTAATCATATTGTCCCATTGATCTTTGTTTTCTGTGGTAGACTTCTCATCAACATCCCCCCTTATGTATGAAAGCATTCCTATCAGTGAATTTTTAACAATTATACAGATTTCCTTTTTATTTCAACCTACAGGTGATTGCAGAAAAATCATGTCCTTTATTTTCCCTTAGCAAATAAATTGGTTTCTTCTCACTCTGCTCATTTTTAATGGTGAAATGAACACTAGAAAGATAATGGTAGATATTTACCTGATATTCAGAATGCTATGTTAAAAGAATTCAACCTGTTAAATACTATTTTAATGATAGTTATTAAACATAATTACAAGTATTTTTCCATGAGCAATTTATTAACCCTCTTTGTATTATATACTTGCTTGCTGCAAATTGTAAAGGGCAACTGTTTTCATATCATTTAAGCGTTTTCTTTTAAATTTACCTATAAAAACCCTAAAAAGCTATATTTGAATATAATAAAAGCTTAGCAGACTTATTTTCCTATTCATGCTCTTAAAATTATTTCCATTTGACTGCTACTAATCATTGCTTTAAACTAATTCATGATGACCTTTCAAGGGAAAAAGGTGAACTCTGTTAGGTTTATAGTAAATAAATATAAATGCAAACCTGAATATAATAAAAGCTTATTAATATGTAACACAATATTAAAGCACACAAACTTTAGAGATAATATATGTTTAAAATATCGGTTATATATTAAACATAATTATATTCAATCACAATTATGTATATTGAGAAATGACTATATTCCCATATAGAGACCCAGGGAGATTACTATTGGGTAATATGTAGAATAGAGTATACAAGCAATATTTGACAATTGGAATATATGTCATAAAGAAGGATATTGAGCAGAAAAAACTAATTGGTAATGACTTGGCAAGAAATTCTTCTTAAAATAAGTGGCTCTTCAGCTGAGTCCTAAAAGCCTACCAGAGTCAGTCAGGTAGGAATTTGAAAAGAACATTCCTGCTAGAGTATCCCATAGGGAGAATCTCTTAAATAGCAAAGGCTTCCTGCATTCTAGAAATCGAAACAGCATCAATAGAGGTAGTGGATAGAGCGAGGGAAAGAGTAAATTATATAAAGTCTAAAAGATTAGGGAGAACAAAGAACAGAGATCAGACACGTTGTTGTTGGCAGTTGGATGCATAAAACCCTACAATTAACAATTCAATAAAATTATAAATTATATGTCTAAAATAGAATTAAATGTTTTAAATTAAAAATATGCATATATACACCACGCATGGCTCAGCTCAAGAAGGAATTCATAAGACAATGTTTATGAATGCAACATAAATACTAGGTATTTCTTAAACACCTCCAGAGGTTACATTCAAAGTTATCATTTTCAAAGATCATTCAGAACACTCAAAGGAGAAGCCAATGGAAGCCTGAACATAATTAAGAAGCTCTTTCCATACCATAGATTAGAGATAATGGTATCATGGGAAACAAAAAATGTATAGATTTGTTTTTATGTGAGAAACAAAATCAGGCAGAATGGATTTCCACTTCAAAGGAGTATTTCTGCTTTCTCCCTTTCTCAAAAGGGGCTCATGAGTTCCTCATCATATTTCAAATGGCCTAGATACCCCGACACAAGCATGAACTTAGTGGAGGCTCAGAAATCTCCACACACACCAGTAGGCCCAGCCTTTGCCTCAAATGGACTCGGCCAGGGAGTCACTATACCCTTGAGGCAAACTGCTTAATGACCCTGCTTTCCAAAACATCATCATTCATTTCCAAGTAGTGAGAGGAAAAACAATGGATGGGAAAATTCATTTCATTTTTCATTTATAAGTTGTACAAGTTGGGGGAGGAAGTGCTTTTATTTGTTCCTAGGCAAGGATCCTAGACAAGGATGTTTAATGAAATTATAATAGGGTCCCACACACAAAAATCATAAGGGACATTTCAACTCAGATCACTGGTTTCCTTTTCATTTAAATCTATTTCCCAAGTTTATTGACAGGCTTTTATCAAACAAATAGGCTTGTTCTAAAAAGTCGGTGTTTCCGGACTTGCGCTTTTTATTGGATTTTATGGAAAAACAATAGCTCAAATTTTGAGATGTTTGATATTTTAGGAGAAGAATCTACATTGATTTCTTACAAGAATGAGAACTCTGTAATTACTCCTAGAGCAGAGACTGGGAGACTGGGTTGCTGGGAAACTTCTTTTCACTGTACAACTTCCTGTAACTTTCAAAAAATTCTCATTTCTAGTACTAACAGTAAAGAATCAAACAAATGAACAAAAATACAACTCATTATATTTCCTACTCTTAACCATATATTTCATTTTATACCCCCATTTATCTGCTGGGTTTCAACCCACCCTACTTCTTACCATTAGTGATGGATACCACATTACACACTGACCATAAGAACTCCCCTACTTTCCACTCCTATTCAAGTTCAGCTCAGTTTTTCTACAAGGGATTGTCTTTATATATATATATATATATATATATATATATATATATATATATATACTGGTACCTACTCATTTCTGCAGTTTCTGCATACTGCATT
>PVKC010000576.1:0-39326 GCA_004027635.1 Crocidura indochinensis | reverse complement strand
TTAGAGTCCTCCTTCTGCTCTAAGAAGAAAGATCTAGCAAAGCCTAGTTAATCAGATATGGTCAGAAGTCTACATTGTGCCCCTGTAATATCGTTTGTCTGTAAAATAATCTTGCAATATGTTTGACTGCCTACATGTGCTCTCTAATCCACATGAGGATTTCAACACATGAGTTAAAGAAAAGCGGACGCCCTGTCTACACACCAGTCTAATCATAGCACCTAAAAGTGTGAAGCAGCAGGTGTTCAATGCAGATTATTTATACTGTTCCTAAAAAACAAGAAGGGGCCAAAGAGACAGAATAGGGGTGAAGGTGTTTGTTTTGCATTCAATAAACTCTGGGTTGAATCTCCTGCATCAGGTAGTCACCAAATACCATGGAAAGCAAACAGCACTGTCTGGAAACCCCCACAAAAAAAAAGAAAGAAAAATGATTGGGAGCCGGGAGGTGGCGCAGGAGGTAAGGTGCCTGCTGCCTTGCCTAGGACGGACCACGGTTCGATCCCCCGGTTCCCATATGGTCCCCCGTGCCTGCCAGGAGTGACTTCTGAGCGCATAGCCAGAAGTAACCCCTGAGCGTCACTGGGTGTGGCCCAAAAACCAAAAAAAAAAAGAAAAAAAAAAGAAAAATGATAGAAATTATCAATTAGTTATCTGCTGAGAGACACTTAGACCAAGTGTTTTAAATACCCATGCTTGAATGACCAAAATACTACAAATCATTATCTTCTCACATAAAATAAGAGATCATTAATTGTATTAATTATTCTTTTTTGTTTCATATTGAATGAGCACATATTCCTGAAAATTTTTTACCTCTTTTTCCTTATTACAACTTTATTTACTTATGCTAAATAACACAATTTTAATACTGGGGTGGCAGATATTTGAAAGGTAACAATGATACCAATCATATTCTTTCTCTGGCATGAGCAGATTCTCTTATACTTTTAGGGAATGGCCCAGGTTCCATGCATGGATGGCATGTGCTTCACCATTGAGTCATATATGTGTTCCCACATAGATTTCCAACTACTACTCTTATCATATTTTTAAAATTCATCTTGCAGTCTGGAGCGGTGGTGCAAGTAGTAGGACATTTGCTTTGCATGCACTAACTTAGGATGGACCGAAGTTCGCTCCCTCGGTGTCCCATATGGTCCCCTAAGCCAGGAGGGATTTCTAAGCGTATAGCCAGGAATAACCCCTGAATGTCACTGGGCGTGATCCAAAAAGCAAAAAATAAAATAAAATTCATCTAAGAGATCAGAGAAATATAGTACTGTGGGAAAGGCACTTTCTATGCTGCCAACCTGGATTTGATCCTTGGCATCTCATATGATCCCATAAGCTAACCAACAGTAATCCCTGAGTATAGATAGAGGAAAATCCATTGAGCATCCACAGGTGTGTCCCTCAAACAAACAAAAAACTCAAAACAAAACAAAAAGTCATCTCAAATTTTCTCTTCCTCTCTCCTTAGTGAACTCAAATGATTTCTAATTTAGTCTAATTCTGCCTTGCTGTCTAGCACTTTCATGGACATTTAAACAGCTCAAGCAAGGATTTAAGCATCTGACAATTTTAAGTTTAAACTAGGGCTCAGCAATCTTTTATTTTTTGAAATGAATTTATATATCCTGTTACAGTTTGAGGATCATACAAAAATGTGATAGTCCAACTTTAGACCAGGTTTGCAGAGTGTTACTGCTATTTCAGATAATGAACTCCATAACAGCACCAGCATGTGGGATTGGATTCTGCATTATACTGTGGAATTTAATGTTCACAAAACATTAAGTCTTTATTTATATTCTCTCGTCAATTCTTCCTTCTCTCATGCTGTTTTCATACCATTTACACCCTCCACCAAATAAATATGCTTGGATTTTATTTTCAAGATGAAGTTCCCTTTGCAGTGCATATTAAACATGACTGTTAAGTGACTGCTAGGAGGTTTTGGATATTAGCCATGGGACAAATTATTGTGCTCTATTCTATACAATGTTCATCTCAACAAAGATTATTCTCAATAGGGCGATTTGTTCATTCTCATTTCCAAGAATCAACACAAAATGGCTTCTCTCTTCCCTTGGGGAATGATGGCACAACAGAAGGAAACATCTTTGCAAGTGCTGTCTTAATTTTACTCTTTGTTTCTAACACATAAAAGTGACAGCTTTCTTTCATCATGAAAATATGTTTTCTCATATCAAATTAAAGTTCACACCCTTAACATAAATAGCAACTAAGAAGCCTGTGCATTCCCAATAGGGAAAGAAATGTATAGCTCCAAAATAGGACAGTCTTTCTCTAATTATGACATTATAATGTCAAAAACAACATGACAAAGGCCAAAAACCTTTTCTCATAATAATTGCAAAGATTAACTTAAAATCATCCTGAAAAAAACAAACAATGTGGCAAAAAAAGGCAAAAGAACATAAATAAATATACAAATATAACGATTATATATGCTTTAGAAGTAGTAAAGAATGTGTTTGTGTGTGTATGTGTGTGTGAGAGAAAGAGAGAGAGAGAGAGAGAGAGAGAGAGAGAGAGAGAGAGAAATTAGTTATGATTTAAAAAACAAGACTATGGGTACCTAGTCAGAGCACAAGGAGCCTAGTTAGACATCACTTGCCTGTGACCAACTCAGTTTCAATCCCTGAAGTGGCAAATTTTTCCTCGGCACTGCCAAGAGTGACCCCTCAGAGTTCCTGAGCTCTGCTGGATCCTGTCCAAGAACCCAGCACCCAAAATCTATATGAAGTAATTAACAATAAAAAAGTTGATTTGTCATCCTCTAAATATTTTAGAGCCAAGGTGACAGAATAACTTTGCATTATCAAAAATGGCATGAGATTGTCGAATCAAAGACCCTTCCATAAGTTAATAATAATATTCATTTTAATAACAACTTTACTTTTCTCCAAACTTGGTAATTATATATATATATATATATATATATATATATCCCTGTAAGGTTAAATGTTCAGCTTCATAACTCTGGTAAACATAGAAAATGAAATAGAAACAATTCTTGAACTTTGTGAAAAAGTTGTAAGGCCTACCAATAACAGGAGTTATTTTATGTCTATGTGTCTAGTATGCAAGGCAGTGGAAGTGTTTTACATTTTCCTTACAATGACATTAAAACCAAAAGTAAATGAAGAGTTAACATCTGCTGCCCTAGCAATATACACTAAAGATAATAAAGATATAGAGGATTTGATTTTAATGGATTTGATTTTTAAATTTAAACAAAGAGATAATGCTCCCTCAATACTGAAGAGCAACACATTTTGAAACATTCTTTGGATGTTTTACATTAACAAAAACTATCTACAACAAAACTAAATAATTCTTCCTAACAAATCTAGAATGATCATCTAGTTTAGACACATGTTGACTATTTATGCATCTATTTCCATATCAACTTACTTTCCCATCCTTAGCCCTTTAATTTATTACTTATATGGTGATATATAATTTATATGGCAACAGAATATTCAAGAATCTTCCATAATCATATTTTTCTGGCTAAGGACATACTTAATATTGTGTTATTTTTTCTTAAGGGGTGTGTAATCACACTTAGTGGTGTGCAGCATTTCAGCATGCTCAGGTATCACATCTGGAAGATGATAATTGAACCACAGTTAGCTGCATATAAGGCCAGTGTCCTACCCACAGTACTACCACTCTATGCATTTCATATAATCATTTTATTAAAATATATGACAAGATCTTTTCAAATTATTAGGCTATATTGATAAAGAAAATTCAAAACAATGAGTTGATTTCTGAAACAATGCTTAAGAATTGTACTAACATTTAGTAATAATATGATTTGACTCAGTTATTATGCCTATATCTTTAAATTTAAAGTTTATGACAAAAATGAATAACTTTCAAATACTTTATATCTTTAAAATTTAAAGTTTATGACAAAAATAATAACTTTTAGGCTCTGAAACAGAACAATTGTCTTTATTATTTTCTAGGTAGTTAAGTAAACAGTTAAAAATAGTAAAATCAAGAGATGTCCACATTAAAATTATTCAGTTTATCTTATTAATCAAGAAAGGTTTCTCCTTCTTAGTAAGTGTATTAGATTGTTACTGTCTATTAATTACCAAATTGATTATAATGAGACATGATTCTCCCTGGTCAAAGTAAAGAAATATTCAGGGACATTCTTAAAACAACAACAACAACAACAAAAAAAAAAAACACAACCTAGACAAGTCTATTCCTTTGTAGTAAGAAATAGCTTCAGCTTCAATACTAAAAAAATCCTGGGAGAATGCCAATTATGCCAATTTTGCAAAAACAGATGCATGGTGATTTTGTGATATGGACTATTTTACACCAGGGACAAAGGGATAACCCATTCATCTCAATTTACTTAGGACCCAAGGCTTGATTTGAACTTTGACCCCAGATTGGAAAGGTCATTTGTATATGTAAAAGCACAAGACAGGATTTTGAAATAAAATCCTGCATGATTATTTGCATATTCTATTAGTTATCAAAAGTGATATATTACTACTCTTCTTATTCATTAAATCAACCAAACTTAAGAAATCTTTAATAACTGCACTATTTACGAAGGCAACATAGTATCTAATCAATAGGGTGGATGATGGTCATTGATTGAAACTCCTCATTTAAGGTACTCTCTATCTTGATCACCAATAGTCAAATGGCACCTGACTGTAGGTTGCTAAGAATCTTGTTACTCAGTGACTTTAATGGACTATTGAAAACAGGTCATAGGAATGACAGGTAATTTGATTCAGATGAAAATAAAAAAGAAAACATTGAGTTGATTACAACATTAATTCTGATGACTTTTGTGCTAATTTCTTTCTTAAATTAATAGAAAATATGTGTTTTTATAAAAAAATACAATCTTTGTTGACCAGCCCTTCATCATAAAGAAATAAGACTATATCTAAATATTCTAATCTAAACATCTTCTCATCAACATGTGATTTATTGCCTTATATTTTTTTTCCAGAGAGAGAGCTTCTGAGATTTAATGAGATGATTGTCAAGCACTTGAAACTCCTTAGGGAAAATCTAGGGTATTACTAAACATTATTGTGATTATTTTTCATAAGTCAGACTCAGGAACATTTTAGTTTAATATTAAATTTTTGTAGGACTCTTGAATAAATCAAACCTATGCCACTTAAGTCCCAATGTAAAAATATTTTGGGAGTACCCCATTCCCCAAATCTGGGAAAACAGACAACTGCATAACTTTTCAAAAATCCATCTCTTGCCTCCAGTGGAGCTTTAATGCCATTAAGATCATAATAGTGCAATAGTTACAGAATTTATGTTTAGCACCATAACCCTGAAGTTGTCATCACCTTATGGGAAAACAAAAATAAGAACAACAGAGGAACATTATTATAAATATTTTATCACAGTAAAGAAGTAAGGTTCCCTCTCTCCAAGGAAATAAAAACAAAATATTAGAGCACAAAAGTATAACAATCATCATTATAATGATTTTCTTCTGATTTAAGCATTTATTTACCCTATTTTATTAAATTATCACAGCCCTCTACCCTTTCTCTTTGGAAATAAAATATTTTTCACACTTTGAATTATCATGATATAAAGCATTTTTAATTTGAATATATGTAATATAAAATATCAATTATATAGCTATTCATTTTTAGAAACTTAGAATTGTTTTAGATGTTTATCTCTAAACTTTAATTTTATTTTCTAAAATAGCAAACTCACATAAATTATACATTTTACTAAGGTAAATGAACTCAACTCTATAATAATAGTCATGGTAATGAATAAAAGCAAAACAACACAGGCATTTTTCATTCATGATATTACAAACTAGTATACTGAATAAGCTTACCACTGAGTAGCATAAGTATATGCACTTTACTGGAGGCTTCAAAGTTAGGATGGAGTTAGAATTTGAAATTCCCTTCATTCTAAGTGAATATATATAATTAATTATAGCAATGCAATGTTAGGAGTATGAAATACTCCTAAACAAGAAGCTGAATTTAATTATATGAAGATAGGTACAAAATGACCCAATAAAATTCAGAGATCATCAACTGTGAATAGTCAAAAAAGATATTGATTTTCAAAATTTGCATGTTATTCAGGAATTGAGCAAAATCAAAGGATCAAAGATTTTGGCTCAATCTGGAACAAAGCAAGAACTTAGAAGATCCAATATAAATGCAATATTTTTAGCTTAATTCAACAAATACTTTTTGAACACTGGGAATGTGTAAATTCTTTATCCACCAAGACAAGCAATAACAAGTAAGAAAAAACAACTTCTGACAAGAAGTTCCCAGCATGGAATGATTCATATAGCACACAACATAAATTATAACGACTCAAGTACAGTAATGATACAAATCAGTATAAGAGGTGTTATGACCATTGATGAGATAGATTTTTTTTTCAATCCTTTATTAGCGTCCCTGACTTGTCCCTGACAAGTCTTTCTAAATGACTTAATTCCTTCCCCACCAAACACTTATTGCTCAACTCACCATCTGTTCATTCATCTAGATCCAGTATCACCTATGGATTGGAAATCTCATGACAAACTTGTCCTGTATTATTACCATCTTCTCACTCTCACTACTGTGACATGATAAGCATTAGGGACCAATTTGACAGTGATGAAAGGTGGTTGAAATCTGACAGTGTGTAAAGGCTAATACATACAATGAGTAGTTGTTAGGCTATATTCTTAAAACTTATAAAGGATTGGAACAGGAGAGATAGTACAGTGGGCAGGACACTTGATTTGCCCAAAACAATTCTGGCCAAAGTGAATTACAGAGATTTGATCTCTGGCAACCCAGAGCAACCAGGTGTGACTCAAAAACAAAGAAACATAAAACAAAGAATGGAATCGAAATAGAATTTTAATAGCTAAAAATCACACACACACGCACACACACATATATACAGGAAAGTTTTTAAAAATTAGTACAAAGATCCCTCTGATTGCTTTTTAATAGAATGACTGGACATGACCTCTAGCTAAATCTTTCCCTGGCCTGAACTCCAAGTGTCCTCATCTGAATCTTTTAACCACTCTCAGTATGGTGGAGTTTCTGATACAGTGTATATTCAGAGAACCTAAAAGCATCCTCAAAGCTAACAGTAGATCACATTCTACAATAGAGAAATTTAGCACTGGTATCTTGTAAAACAAACTTTTCCATCTATTAATGATATGCTGTAATTTTCTAAAAATATCAAACATATTCAGTGTGATTATTATCTTCTTCCCTGCAAAAATGAAAGTTCACCACATTGCAATAAATATCCAGTATAATTCATGATTAATCAGTCTATGTTTGATGTAATGACTAAAAGAATATTATTTTTGTGGTACCATCTAAAATAATATTATCAGTCATAAATTTGGAAGCAGCTAAAAATAGGGGGCAGGGAACTTGGGGTCACATCTGTTATTCAGAGGTTAGTCTTTGCTCCAAACTCAGGGATGACTCCCAGGTGATATTCAGGTGGAACAGAGTGATAGTGCAGCAGCGAAGGTACTTGCTTTGCATCTGGCCAACCTGGGTTCAATTTCTAGTTTCTTGTATTCTCCCCAGAATCCACCAGGAGTGATCCCTGAGTGAAGAACCAAGAAACCAATGGTGTTTAAGGAGTAACCTATGCAGTTTATTGAACTAGAAACCCAGCAGCATTATTAGTATTATGTTAATACTAATACTACTAATAATTGCAGCTAAGGGAACAGATACATGACTAAAAGTATTAGAATATATGCTTTCCATGCAGAGACACTGGCTTTGATTCTCAGCAACCTATGATCCCTCAAGAACCTCTCAGAATGATCACCTAGTGAGAGTCAGAATAGCCTCCAGCGGGGCCAGCAAGGTGGTGCAAGAGGTAAGGTGTCTACCTTGCAAGAGCTAGCCAAGGAAGGACCACGGTTCAATCCCGAGGCGTCCCATATGGTCCCCCCAAGCCAGGGGCAATTTCTGAGCACTTAGGCAGGAGTAACCCCTGTGCATCAAACGGGTGTGGCTCGTAAAATAAAAACAAAAAAAAGAAAGCCTCCAGCAATATCATTATCATCCAAAAATCAAAACAAAACAAAGATAATCTCCAAATCATATCCCTAGTCAAATCTCTGCATATGTTTTCACTACTTTATCCAAGAAAACACATATCAGAAAAGAAAACTAACACTGATTCAATAATCCAGAAGAGCAGCAAAGTCTTTTAATAATAATAAATATTACTTGAATATATAGTGCTAAATACTAGTTGGAACATCACAAGTAACTGGAATATTAGAACACTAAATGTAATTAAGCATTGTGCTTTAATTTCCATCTGAGTTTTGTTTCAAAGGCAACTAAATAAAGTTAAGTGTAATGATATCAAAATATTTTTATTGACAGTCTATTCAGGTTATATGTGAAAACTCAATAAAAACATTGAAATATTTATAATTTCGAATTTTGTCATAGAATTTTCTGAAGATCAGAGGTAAACAAAATGAAGTGTAATTATTCCTTTTTCTTTTTTTTAACATTCAAAATATTTTTTAATTTTTATTTTGACCACATTGGTTTACATATCTTTCACAGTAATATTTTAGGTACATATTAATATTGAATGGGGGGGGGTACCCATCACCAAATTTGTCTTCCCCCACAATTATTCCTTTTTCTAATGGAAAAACATATACCTATTTAATAACACAATTCAATTATAATACTAATATGGTAACTTATTTCCAAAATAAATGACATCCCAGGATCAAAGGAATAGTAATATAGGTAGGGTACTTGTTTGATCCCTACCTATAAGGAATGATCACTGGGCATAACTGGGTGTGGTACTAAAATAAAAAAACATAAATAACATCCAAAGCATAAGAAGGACAGCTTGCAAAAAGTAATTAATGCACAAGACAGCTAAAGACAGATGTTCCAAAACATCTAAACTGGGTTATACAAAAGTTTAACAACCAATATATATAAATTTAAATAAATATATATGAAACATAAATATACAATAAATATATTTATATCAGCTTAACTGTCAGAAAAAAGCTTTGCTGTGTACCTGTTTTAAAATTATGAAAGTTATACCAAATTTGTTGTATTTTCTCTGAAAAGCTCAGTTCCCAGGCTTTAATTTTTAAACTGCCCATGTAATTTCAAGAAATGAGAGGTTACTAGTTTCTCACAATCCTAATATATATGTGTATATATATATATATATATATATATATATATATAAAAAACATTTATATGTTAAACGTGAAAGAACAGTGACTTAATGTGCAAATAATAAGCAGTAGAACATTTCATTTACCAATTCATATCTTCATTTTGTTCTTAGTCCTACTCAAAATTATCAAATAAATCTTGGACTTTGAAAACCATCTGGAAAGTATTTCCCCATTGAAAATGCAGCAAAGATGGAGGCCGGGCTGTGGCGCTGGAGGTAAGGTGCCTGCCTTGCCTGCGCTAACCTAGTACGGACCGCAGTTCGATCCCCCAGTTCCCCTTATGGTCCCCCGTGCCTGCCAGGAGCGACTTCTGAGTGAACAGTCAGGAGTAACCCCTGAGCGTCACTGGGTGTGGCCCAAAAACCAAAAAAAAAAAAGGAAAAAAAAAGAAAAAAAATGCGGCAAAGCAAATTAGTTATTTATAAATATGGATGAGGTAAGGTAACTTCATCAGAGTTCTAGCTATATTACATTAAAAGTCTAGAAAAGACAGAAGATCTTTGTGTGCATTGTCCCTTTCTTTAGTCTGAGGACAACTGTCTTGTTGCAACTTGTTTAGACTATAAAGTGTGGTTTCATTAAGTTGCTACTCAAATATTTCAGGCTTTCCTGTGATCTGATATATTCCCACGGAAGGGATGGCTCCTCTTTGTGTGAGCTAAATACCTTCAAAATCCTCTTCCGAAAGGCATTATTAATATCCTGCACTTATATAAGGGTAGTTCAACTACACTACTTTATGCATTTGTGCTACTTCTTTGAGATTGTGTTTATAATAGTAACCATTGTGACAAACCAAGTTCACTATGTAAACATTACTTTAAATAACTTACCCTACCATTATAACTTGAAATTATAGGAGAGAAAGTAAATGATGCAAAAGCTATATAAATTTACAGAAATAATTGATTGTGATAATTTGGATTTGATTAGTTCTTTGAGATTCAAAAAAAAAGGAGTTTAATCTTTTCTACTCCAGAAGAAGTATCTTTTCTCTCTTGTTCTCTCTCTCTCATAATTTTTTTCAAATAAAACTACTTTGCTTCACTAATAATGGAGTTTAGTAGTATTTTCAGTCACACAAGTTATACATCAAAACTCTACTAGATTGTGAGCAGACAAAATATATGTATGATCTCCAAATACAAATGTTGCTCAAACTATGTGTAACTCTCAGTAAAGTACTCTATAATTCTGCAATGAAATAATAGACCAGGATATTATAATGTAGAGAAAAACAAAAAATTAGTCTGCTATAGTTTTTATGTGAAGTTTTTTTTTGCTAGGTTTTGCTCACACTCTTTGTAATCCTCACAAAGGCACTCTAAACTTCTGTGATGAAATAAGTTCAGGCAATCATAATGTAGAGAGAAACATAAAAAATGAGTCTACCATTTCTTATGGAAAGTTTTCTTTTTTGGCTGGTTCTACTGTGAGATTTTTCTAATATGCACCTGAAGAGCAAAATAATCCTACCTGACCATGGGGATATGACTATGAGGAGAATAGAGGCCCTTCCTCAAATATAAAGCATAATCTACTGTTCTAGGTAAAAATATCTAATTTTATGTAGAGTTTCATGATTTCATGTAGTGTTTTAAAGTAGAGCTTCAGAATTTTCCAATTTCAAAACCTGACTTTTCACAAATCACATGCTCTATTACTACTGCACAAGGAATTGATTTTCATGGCAAGCAGCAGCAGTTACTGAAAAGAAGAGAAAATCCTAAACTAAAATTAAACTATTAACAGTGGTGCTTAGGGAAGGATCCTCTCTCTGGATTCAGGGATCACTCTGGGTGGTGCTGATTGGAACATAAGCTCTAAAGGAGACCAAACCTGGATATATACAAGTCATGTAAACTTAGCCCTGTACCACCTCATTTATTTTAAAATAAATAACTTCCTCTCTAGTTATTCATAAAATAATTGAAAATTCAACATGTAGGTCAGTATTGGGGCTTTTATTTCAATTCTGACATTTTATTGAAGCAAATGTATCTAGAGCACATACACATATTGAAGACATTTTGTAGGCTTAGCCTTCGCTCTGTCAGTAACTGCAAAGATGTCATGGCACAATGCCCATAGGCTTTCAAATGCTAGTTCTGATGTGGTCCCACAACAAAAGAGGAACATAAAATTGACAGAATCAAACCAATTAGAAAATCCAAGAACTGGCCTTTATCACCTCACTGTCAGTCTTCACTTAGACTTAACTTTCATTTTACAGAGATAATAGTCTCATTCTATTTCTATCTGCTACTTCTTCACATCATGAACAAAGAAAGAGACTCCTAAGTACTGAGAGAAAGGAGTCTACACAAAATAGTACAGCAAGTCAAGAATCTAGGATAAGCTCTCCCTGGATCTTATTTGCAGGCCAAGCAGCTAAATTAGGCAACAACTTGGAACAGAAAGCAGATCAATTGTATTGAGACAACTTTTAGGCTTCTTCCACAGTGAGCAACACTTTCCTCTACTGCAAAGGATGAAAAACTTGTGTCTTTAATAGTAAGTTTTACTCTTAAGCATATTTGGAATCAATGCACTATAAAAGATGCCAGCTTTTGCACAGATCTGTATAAATAATCATTCTAATTCTCCCAATATTAACTTTAAGTTCCTTCAATAGATATCTTCATTCAATTTTGCAACTTTAAAATGGATTAAAATATAAACCTATCCTTTTTATGTACTATATAGATAATGCTTTGAAAGGTGTGTGAGTTTGAAAATGTTATATGCATCTGGGACAATTCTGTTTCATTAAAAAGAATATATGTAAGTGTTAAGATTTAATGTCTTGGGTCCGGGCGGTGGCGCTGAAGATAAGGTGCCTGCCTTGTCTGCGCTAGCCTAGGACGGACCGCGGTTCGATCCCCCGGTTTCCCATATGGTCCCCCAAGCCAGGAGCAACTTCAGAGTGCATAGCCAGGAGTAACCCCTGAGCGTCACCGGGTGTGGCCCAAAAACCAAAAAATAAATAAATAAATAAATAAATAATTAAGAAGAAGAAGAAAGAAAAAAGATTTAATGTCTTATTTTTTAATTATTTGCAATCTAATGCTGAATTCAAATTTGAGCTAACACTAGAGAAGAAAAAATTGCCAAGACATTTAACTGTAGAAAAATAGTTAAAAATAGTATGAAGAAAAAATCATCTCTGTTTACAGTGTGAAAATATTAATATAAATATATTAAAAAGGTGTCTAAATTTAGAGTTATTTTCTCAAGTTTCCAACTTATTTTAAAATCCTGAAAGTATCTTTTTCATTTTTGGTTTTACACCCACTTGTTGTTGTTGTTTGTTTTGGGGTCATGTCCAGTAGTGCTCAGGGGTTATTTCTGACTCTGTGCTCAGAATTCGCTCTTGGAAGGCACATGGGACTATGTGGGATGCTGGAATTTGAACCACCATCCGTCCTGGATCAGTTGCATGCAAGGCAAACTCCCTACTGCTGTGCTATCTCTCAGACAGGCCCCCTTAAACTCACTTCTTGTTCAATTTTATCAACTCTACTTGCAGTATAACTTGGGAATCACAGTAATTAATTTCTTCCTTTACATCTACTGACAATGTGTTTGTATCCTCAGAATTTTCGTTCTCTGTTCTTGGTCTTTCTATCCATAACATACTCAGTGTTCACATGCTATATTTTAAACATTAATTTATTTTATAGTTTTTAGACAAACTTCTGTTGCCTTCCATGCCTGAATTTTCTTGTTTGTCTTTTTTTTTTTTTTTTTTTTTTTTTTTTTTTTTTTTTTTTTTTTTTTTTTTTTTTTTTTTTTTTTTTTTTTTGTGGTGTCCACACTCAGCATGCTCTGGGCTAAGGAATAATTTCTTGCAGTACTCAGGGAACCATATCATATAAGGGATGGCAAAGACTGAACCTGAGTCAGCCACAGGCAAGGCAAGAATCTTGCCCTCTTTACTATTTCATCAGCCCTCATGTCTGAGTTTTCTCAAGAAACTCTATTTCCCAGACAAATCTTTTAGCTCCCATACTTCAAGCAGAAATGCTGTATCTTACCCAAAGGACAATCAACACTCCTCTTTTTGTGTTTATGTTTGGTTGGTTTTGTTTGCTTTTTTGTTTTGTGGCCACACTTGATTGTGTCAGGTCTTACTCTTGCCTTTGAGTTCACGGATCACTTGCGTATCACAAGGCTCAGAGGACTGTAAGAATATATGGGATGGCAGAGAATGAGCCCTAGTTAGTCACATACTAGGGAAACATCTTTGCCTCGTTCTGTCTGATTCCAATCAACACTTTTCTTTTTAAAACTCTGCTCAAGTTGTCTACATGGAGATGGTGTCTTAGAACAACCAAGGCAGCATTTTAGGTTTTCATTTCATTTATAAATACCCAAATGCTATAAAACTTGAGGACAATGGCCTTATTTAAGTCAACTGGGAGATTGCAAAGCTCCATCACCTACAGATAGTAGATACCCAGAGATTGTCTACTGAAAGAGCATCAAATAAACAGTTTAAAAATAGTAAGGCATTTGCTTAGCCAGTGGCTTCTTTATTCATGATTGATCCTGAACCCCTTGTGGTCCAATGGGCACCATCAGGGTTCAAACCTGAGCACAGTGCTGAGAACAGAATGTGAGCACCACAGATTCTATTAAAAGATGAGTTGAAAGAATGAATGACATTCAAAGAACAATGAAAAGCAATAGGGGGAATGATACTAAACAGACAACTTTCAATCACTGAGATAAATAGTAAAAAATGTGTTCATGATTAAGTTTCAGTCATATTCATCTTTATTTGCCTCTTACCCCTTCCCAATAGACACTTGTATCCCTTTTAAATTTTTTTTATATTGATTTTACTTTTATCTTTTTTGTTGTTGTTGTTCACAGTGGCTTAATCTTGACTCTACTGTCTATATCTCTAGTCAATTCTCACAGAACAGTAAAGGGCTTTGAGATTGAACGTGAGCCTTCTGATATACTAACATTCTGGTCTGTCTTTTTTCTTTTAATAATCCCAAACAATCTTAAAATCCTCAGACCCAAATAGATTCTTTTTTACTCTATCAGTTTGTTGTTTTTGTTTGTTTCTCATTTTGAAATGTCAAAAAAAAATAGACAAAAGTAAAGTATTTTTGACAATGAAATATTTTAATGATTAAAATGTCTCTGTCCAGAAATATAGTTCTATTGACAGCTTATTCCACCTCAAATAATATATGGAGAATTTCCTCTAACAGAGGAAAGGTAGAGTAGCTGTAACGAAAGTAAAATCAAGAGTTATGCCTAGCTGTGTAAGGAAAGTGCTGAAACATCCATTGTACAGTCTTGGGCTTCCTTTACTGAATAAAACAGGTATCAGGAGACTTCCAGAATAGGTTGGCCTTGATAAGTGTTGGCAGTCAGTTCTGCGTTCTTTTAGTTCTCCTGGGCTTATCATTAATTATATAAAATACTCATCAAGTTGAGGTGTCTGTTTAGATATGAAACCTATAAAACCTTTGAAAAATTTATCAAACATTTGTGAAGTCATGATAAGGTATTTAAAGTTCAAATATAGAGCATTCCCCTTCCCGAATACTAATTTATCAAAATAATGAAACCAGAAGAAAACTCTCCCCCAAAGAACTCAAATTCATGTAACCAATATTATATTAGTTTCCATTCCTTTCATCATTTGGCAACTCTCTATAGAACAGCAACTATCACATTTTTTACATTTCTCTTAAATACTAAGTCCTAAAGGAATAGCTAATGAGACCTCACTAACATTGAAAGTAATAAGTGGATTATGTTCTGGATCATGTTCAACCATTGAGTTTGATTGCAATTGGTGTTTATTTACAAAGTGGGATGACATTGCTGACTGCCTTTATTTGAAATTGAATGCAACTTTGTATTAAGCACCTCTATCACTAAGTCAATAATACATTTTTAATAACAGTTTTTTTCCTAGCTAAATCTAACGATTGTTTTCAAAGTTATTTTAATTAGCCTGAAAAGAGATTGATGAAATATTAACAGAAGTGTATTTTTCCAGGCACCCCCTTTGTTATTATTTAAAATATGGATTCATATTCATAATAAATTTTAATAGAGCCTATGTTAATCATGTTCCTCATCTGCAGAGTAGGAGATAGAGGCAATAAATCTATCCTTCTCTAGTTTAAATTAACTTGATTGCAGATGCCTGCTTTCCTTCTACTGAAGTCACTCACTTCATGTTCGAGCAATGAAATAAAAAATGAAAGAAGTATTTCAATTGCACTGAAGCCACATTCATTGAAAGAAAATCTCTCATCAGTGATGCAATCCCCCCTAAATGGGCACTATAATCTCATGACCTTTCAACTGGGACATAACACTCCTAATCTGAATCACATTCTCTTTGCCCCCACTCCCAGATTTATCCCTTGGGCCTTTTCAGTTTTATTGCTTTGTTGGCTTCTCCCTCTAGTTAGATATCTAGATTTCTGATTATTTCCCTGAAGAATTGGTCGACTTTATATAGAGAGAGAGACCCAAAAAAGCATTAGCATTAGAGAGCTAAGAATTTTTTTTTCCTGTCTTAAATTTTATAAAACAGTTTTATGTCCATGGGGGAAGATAATAAGGAGAGAAAGGTTCTGATAGTTTTCAAATGTTTGAATATGAAATTCCTTAATGATTTCGTTGACTCCATTATATCACTAATAAAGATGTTAAATCAGACCTCACTTGAAGCAGATTTTCAGACCTCACCCACCAAATCGTTACATTTTCATCTCTGATTGCCCTTGGGTATTACCACCACTTAACAAGATATTTCACTTCCACAGAGTGAAAAACAGGTTACAGAAGCAGCACAGAGTGATTTAAATGTTGTTTGATGTGATATTCAGAAGACAAGCAAAAGTTTTAAATGAATAAACACATACAGGAGAATCAGAGAAGGTTGCCTCAACATAAAAGTAAAATGTAAAATAAACAGCAGCATCTGAATAAATGCTTTTTTTAATACATGAAAGCTAAGCCTACCTTTACATTTAAATATTAATAGAGGATAAACTGAGAACTGTGCTCAAACACAATATATGAATCCCCTAGAACTTTCTAGAAGTCAGATACCAGCTAAAATGGAAAGCATTTCATCCACTCACCTGAGAGGATTGGCAAAGTTCCTAAAACTCAAGCAATTTTAATTGAATTTTGCTATGCATACAATGCTAGAATAGATGTAAAGAGTAAAAAGAGAAAAAGTGAAGATGAGATTTGTAGATTATAGAGACACCTTGCCAATCTCATGCAAAAGTAGCCCATGATCATGAGCATGCATGCAGAGGTACATATGCATGTTTGTGTTAGCTTACACATATATGCACATGTATATAACAACTTCTTTGTAAAGCCAGGCTATTCTTGATATCCGAGTGCTCATGGGAAATAAACACCTGCCACCCTTAACACTTTCTCATTAGATGCTTCTCTAAAGTCTCAAGAGTGCTGTAATTAGTTTCTTTATCAAACAAACAAAAATGTGATTTGGATGCTGTGAAATAGACTGGCTTACCACATTTTGAATATCTTCATTAGTATCACATTTTTGGTTTGATGGTTTCAAAGACACTGCCAAAATCTAAGAAAGGCAAGCTGATTTCTCAGTGTTCATTCGGTATATTTTCCCCCACTGCAAGTGCCACAATGACCACTTTTGAAAATACTATTTTTAATAATTATTTAACACTATCGCCGGTATTGAAACGTTAGTGACCTCTTGATCAAAAGCTTTGACAATGTCTATAAAATCTCAATTTTCCAAAAAGCCAAAGTAGTGTGAAGATCTTTCTTGCCTGCCTCCTCCCCTTTAAAAACAGAAGGTATTAATCACCAGATTTCAAAGGCAGCTGACTGATGCTATTCAGTGAGGAGGGCATTCTCACTAATGTGCCCCCATGAATAACTCTCAAGGCTTTTATTATTGCTCTGAGTGGACTCTTAGCAGCACAGTCTCTCTTTAGCAACCCTCATCCCCCCAGGCTCCAAAAGGATTATAGATAGCAGCTGAAAGCATCATTGGTAAAAACAAAAGTTTTTAATGGGAAAAAATGGGAACAAAGTGGACATATTGGAGACAAGTCATGATTCATGGCCTGTACTGTGTCATGCCTCGCTTTCTCTTGCTCAAAGCACTCTTTAGTTTTACTACTGGCTAAGAGGCGAGTAGGCCAATGCACTTCGCCTAGCAACCAATATCGGTCAGCAAAGAAGGCATGTCATCTACTAAAAGGGAAAACGGAAGAATTCTGGGTCATACAAAAGCCAGACACATGTTCTTTTGCATTTGATCCCAAATTGATTATCAAAAAGGATTCAGTAAATGCTAAATAATTCTATTTTATGTGAATGTTAACAATCTATAGAACTAAATATCAGCTTGTCCACTTTGCAACATAGCACCTTCTAATGCTGGTCCAATTCATTTCATTCAAATGTTTCATGTTGTATTTAGCCAATACCCTCCTCTACCCCTGACTGTTCATAGAGAATGATCCTAGCAGGTAGAACCTTGCAACGCCTGGCATATTTCAAATGCAAAGATTATGGGTAACACCCCCATCACACCCCATGCTCAAAAGCTGAGAATTGCCTCTTGAGAGAAATAGACTATAAAAGTAATTGCCTTATTTGCATGTCATGTTGAACTGCCGCTTAGAAAGATTAAAAACGATTTCTGAAAAAAGAAAATCTGAACAAACGTGGAATTTAAATTTAACACCATGAGACACATTTACTGAGCAACTGAAAAATCTGGAGAGAGTTCCTTAGACCCAAGTGATGAGCATCACAGGTGTTAAGAGTTTAACTGAAAAGTGCAATAATAATTCCGGGGTCTGGAAAATGTTCTTAAAAGGAATCTATTGAATCTATTGAGTACAGATAGTACCAAAAATTTATTCATCTCTTATACTCACATGTGTGAGTGATAAAAGGATAAGAACTGTATTTGTCCGAAAATATGTGTGCACATGTTGTACATAGTTTCCTAGTCTTTTTTCCCTTAGGTCTATCTTTGATAGTTGACATTATCAAAGTTTTGAAATCACGAAATCAGATTGAAACACTTAAAGATATACTTAGCTAACAAAAATCACCTACATGGTTGAGTGAGGAACTCCCCAATTCAATCTGTTAGCACTTCTCTTTGGCTGAAGCTATGAAACAGCTTTTGGGAGAAGAAAAGGAGAGTACGGAGGGCACCTGAGTAATAGCCTGAAGCTCCAAGTGTAGGGTTCAGATACCATAAAAATACTTGATTGTCAATTCTACACTCTGAAGATAATCATTGCATTGAATTAAGGATTTGCACAGTTATCAAATTCCTAATTCTCATTCCTTATATTCCTTGTGCTTCAAAAACAAAAGAAATATATTAAGTTAATTGGCATTTTTATTTTAAAAAATTTCAACGCAGGAACAGAGCATAAAGGCTACAAATCTATGTTTTATACATGGAAGGAATTGGTTTACTTCCCAGTACTACATAGTCCCTATACAGTGCCAGCATATACAAAATAAAATCCAACTCCTAACAATAAAAAGATACTAATTAATATTTATATAATACTAAAAAATGTATCATAAGTGAAGCCTTGGGTTTATCCCTACTATCTCAAAACAAAAAAATGAGCATGACTTCTTTAGATTTAGCTTCTTATTCAGTTCATGTTCCACACTGAAGAAAAATTTACATAATTATTATTTAGGCCATGGCTCCTTGTCTTTGTACTTGATAGTCAAATATACATTAACATAGATAGTTATTACATATTTAAAGGAGATCAACAATAATACATCTGTAATAAGTAAGGTAATCAATAGCTAAACTATTATTAGCAATATATTAAAGTTCACTTTAAACAAAGACATCTATGAACTTGGGGTGCAACTTGATTATAAAGGTTATGCTTAGTATGTATAAGGCCCAGGCCTTATCTTTAGAAAATAAATAAATAAATAAAATCATAGAGTTGAACAGTAAAATAATCTAACTTGAAATGCCTGTTTCTAAGTACGTATTAAACTTATGTAACCCTAAAAACTATATTCTATATTATGTATCTAAACAAATTATTTAAGCATTTTGAGCATATTTGAGCATTCACTAATATCTGAAAATTTAACACTTCACAAAGTGATTGGTTTCAGGCCTCACCTGTTTGTGTTCAGGCTTATTCCTGGCTCTATGCTCAGAGATCACTTCTGGTAGGGTGTCATGGACCAGATGGAATGCAAGGTAAGTTCACCAGCCCCTATATTACCTCCAGTTCCAGATTTATGTATAACATTTAATCTTGTAACTTAAAAATCTCATCCACTTAATTGTTTGAAAACCAAAATGTCTCCCTTTTGATCATACTAACAAACACAGGGTTTAGACATATACTTTAAATTCCAAAGGGTTTCAGCTGAGTGTTCCTTATATAAACTTGAAAAGTATCATAATTGAATAGTTGAGTTGCAGTTCATTTTCTCCAGCTTATTTCCAAAAAAGACTGAGACCAAAAACCAGGGCAAAAGATCCCACATCAATACTTACAAGAGAACTTTAAAAGTCAAAGTTAACTCCCTCTCCTGACTTAAAATTACTAGGTTGCATATGGTTCTAGTTACAGTGTCTATAAACTTAACTACAGGGAGCTGACACAGTTTTTTCTTTGTATTAATTTTTAAATTCCATTAAACTCATAAGCAATGATTACCATTAATAATTAACAAATTAAAGCAGACATGAGTGTTAAAACTAGTGAATTTTGCCTTGAAGACATATTTCTGTTATTATTCCAACAAAAATATAGACATATATTCCATGATGACAATATATATAATTACGGAATATATTTTTATTATTTTTCCAAGTAAATTTTCTCTTTCAATTTACTCAAATAATGATAGGACTATGAACTTTCTGTAAAAACAATATTCAGGGGCCCGGGAGATAGCATGGAGGTAAGGCGTTTGCCTTTCATGCAAAAGGTCATCAGTTCGAATCCCGGTGCCCCATATGGTCCCCCGTGCCTGCCAGGAGCAATTTCTGAGCATGGAGCCAGGAGTAACTCCTGAGCACTGCTGGATGTGGACCCCCCCCCCAAAAAAAAAAACCAAAAAAATAAAACAATATTCAATATTAAATGAGGCACTTGTGATTACATGGAAAAATCTTATATTTGTGTAATATAGTTTATAGAAAAATTCAAAATTGGAACCTGATAATTTGGTCTATCCACAACAATTTTATTTTAATTAATCTTTTCTGATATATACAACCAGGTAGTATGAAAATCTGAATAACTGATAGCTACTCAGAGCTTACTCCTAGAGGGGCGTAAGGGTCCATAGAAGATACTTCAGATCAGACCTGGATGGAACAACTTTGTGAAAGGTGACCTTTTACCTCACCTTCGGCATTTTTTTTTATCAAGACCCTAACTCGTAGGAAGGTTTATTTACAACCAAGTAAATTTGTAATAATAATCAAGCTTCTTCATGGTTCTTCGTGTCAAAAGCACCAAGTAGAAAATATTCTGGATAAAATGTGCATCATTTCCAAACACTTTTTGTGGTGCCTCATCTGTCTTCCTTCCTATCATTTTTAACATTTTTTTTTGTTTTTTGGGGCCACACCCCTTTGATGCTCAGGGGTTACTCCTGGCTAAGCGCTCAGAAATCGCCCCTGACTTGGGGGAACCATATGGGACGCCGGGGGATCGAACCGCAGCCCTTCCTTGGCTAGCTCTTGCAAGGTAGAACCTTAACCTCTAGCGCCACCTCACTGGCCCCTTTCCTATCATTTTTATTGTCTTTGGATATTAACTGCACATCCTCCCCATCGTTTTTATTATTTGGGAGCATTATTCTCATTCTGTTTTTTTTTTAATCTATCCCACAGATGAATGCAATCATTCTATGCCTGGACTGGATATTCTATGAACACTCCAAACAAAAACTGAGAACAAAAAGAAGTAAAGCAATATTCATATTACCCTTTCAATAACTGTACTGAAAATCACTGTGCCTGAAAGAAAAAAGGGGGAGGAGAAATAGAGAGAAGAAATGTTTGCCATAGAGGCAGGCAGGGGAGAGGGAATAGGAAGGGTAACTAGGGAAATTGGTAGTGGGAAATGAACACTGGTGAATAGATGAGTGTAGAAAGATTGTATGGCTGAAACTAAACTATCCAGAACAGAGTGATTAATTAAAACAATAAAAAGAAAATGTGCAATCAAAAAAATCAGAATTTAGAATTTCATAGGAAGGTTCTATTTGTTAATAAACAGATACTGTAGTAGTCCTTTCTTGTTTGTTTCTCTCATTCATCATATCACTCACATGGGAATCCCATTTGGTCTGTAATCAGCCTATGATGCAATGGAAACACTCAGAGACACACATGTCATAGCATATTTGTCACAGTTGGATAGGTGTGGCCACAGATGAGTCCCCTTACAAGGCAACAGAAATTCTTAAATCAGTCACTTGAAGATATATACATGAAAAGCTTTAAGGCCATTCTTATGAAATATACCTCAAATGTACTAACAATAATCCTGAGACAAAAATTTCTTAAATATTATTCTTGTTCACATTGTTCAGGATATATTATCAGAATTTTAAAATACTACTACTAATAAAATATAGAACAGTGAAATGACACTAAATGACACTGGTCAGGGTAGAAACAGATACAGAGATAGATACACAAATATAGTTATAAATATTAAGACACTGTATGTAGAATTATTTCTCATTGCAGCTATTAAGATAACACCAACAGTGTTGTTTTATTTTGTTTGGAGACCACATCCAGCACTGTTGATATGCAGGATTACTCCTGGCTCTGTGCTCAGGGATCATTTTTGGCAGGGCTTGAAAGTCTATACGTGGTGCCAGGGATGAAACAGATGAGTACAAATTTTACCTTACCTCCACTACTGCCTCTCTGGTCTCAAAACTTCAATTCTTATAAGAGACTGATTTTAAAGAAAAGGGACTAGAAATATAATACAGAAAATAGATGACTTGTCTTTCTCATGGCCTATCCACATTTGATGTCCAGTAACCTATATGACCACCCATGCCCAAGTGATCCCTGACTACTAAGCCAAGGCAAGCTTGAGTATCGATGCGTGTGGTACAAAGAATATAAAAAATAGATATAAATGCTCCTGATTCACTATCACTATGTACCTAAAATATTACTATGAAAGAGCATTAATCCACTTTGATTAAAATAAAAAATAAAAAAAATCTTTATGTCATTCAAAAATTACATTACTTGCTCAAACTACTGTCCAAAAACTGATTTTTGATAACCATAAGGCATTTCTTCCCTATCACAAATTAATCAATTAATACTAAAACACTTACCTTTCCACTAGCACACTTTCGTCATCCCCACATCACTTCTAAGTCCCAATATTTCTATCACCTACAACCCTACCTCTGCCTCAAACATTATTCTAGATGAATGATTCATCCGGACGAATGTATGCAGTATTGAACTTTCACAAGTTACAGAATTAAAAATCATCTATCACAGTGTTATAAGTATCCACACCAGTTCATCTACACACATACACACACACCTCTAATAATTTTCTGGAAAATATTTATTTTACTTGAATATTCATTTTCTTCTCTTTTATAGATTAATGCCTTGTATATAGTTGAATATTTAATTGGTCTTTATGTTGCTCACAGAGTGTCTAGTAAAGGTGCTTATTTATCAGTCATACTCAATAAACAGGCACTGAATCATACAAATAACCTCAAAGTGAACTAAATATATTGTTGGCAACATCAGAGAACAGCTGGTCACTGTCAGTATCAGGAGACTGGCATAAGCTTAAACAGTCTCTTAGACGTTGTATAGATGTTTGATAGAAGAGAAAGAACATATTCCTAGATGTAGGTTTAATTCTAGATCTACTGAAAAGCAAAGGGATTTTTGACAATTGACATAAAATTTCCATGTTTCACTTCTCCATTGTCCAGTCAGTGAGAGAGTTATCTTGCACAAGTAAAACTCATTGTCTGTCTGAGATGTCATATTTTATGGAAGGTAAATATATTATATATATTTTATGGAATATAAATATAGATGCTACTTATATCTTCTCTAAATTGAAAATTCAGTTGGATTAATTTTAATTGCAAAAATGAACAGAAAAATTGACAAAGACTCATGAAACAGATAATCACTGAGGAAATTAAGAATATTGAAAACTGGGGCCCGGGAGATAGCATGGAGGTAAGGCGTTTGCCTTTCATGCAAAAGGTCATCGGTTCAAATCCCGGTGTCCCATATGGTCCCCTGTGCCTGCCAGGAGCAATTTCTGAGCATGGAGCCAGGAGTAACCCCTGAGCACTGCCGGGTGTGACCCCCCCCCAAAAAAAAAAGAATATTGAAAACTGAAAACATAAGAACACCTAAAGTTTATCATTGCTATACATAGCTTTAATTCAAAGGTCAATGTTTTGTTTACGCAGCATATTAAAAGAATATATTATACTACTAACAAGTGTTAGCATGAATGCAGAATGGTGCACCATTTTTAGGAATCAGTCTTCACTATTACTCAAAAGCCTAAATATAACTTATCATATATTGCAGAAATTTGACTCCAGGCATAAACCCAAGAGAAGGTAAAACATATGAACATATAAAGAATAATTTACTATTGTTCACTGCAGCAAGTCATAATAGCCATAAAGTTGAAATGCTCTAAATATTCATGAACAGATATATAAAATGATACATGTTATGAAATATCTTTAGTGGTAAAAATGAAAAAGCACTGCTGCACCAAGTATGCCCATTGAAAACATTGGTGTAAGAAAAGAAGTGAGTTATAAAATACCATGTATTGTGCACTTCTATTTATACTAAATGTTCAAAGAAAAAAATATACAAGTGGTTTCTTAGGGGCAAGGAAAGACAGAGAAGGATGAGAGCAGAATCTAGAGTTTTCGATTTGTATATGATAAAAAAGATTTAAGGGTTGGGGAGATAGCTCCAAGAGAATACATGCACTAAATAATTCTTAGTTTTTTTTTCCCTTGTACAACAGATATCTGAGGTTTGCTGAGTGTGGTCCAGTGGCCTCAAGCATTTCATCTCTGACATGAGCACTGAACAGTGTATCCATCAGGCTAAGTGGCCAGTAGTAACCCCTAGGCTTCCTGAATACTGTTTAAGAAGATAGAGACATGCATGAAGCACAAAGTCTAACATTTAGACACTAGTGCTAATTGTTAAATTTGCAAATTTGCCAGAACCCACTAAATGGCTTAGTTGGGTAAATTATCAAAAGCAAGTCTGTTTATAGTGTACCTATCAAATATCTGAGTATATCACAATTTACAATCAGTGTTGTAACTGGCTGTAATCATTAAACAGCAAATAGCATAAAAAATAGCCATTACCATAGACAAATACCCATTGTTTTTCCTTAAAGAACTGTATATTTGGAGACTAATTTGAGAATTGTGTAATTCAATCTCTGAACAAGAATAATCATTTGGGGAGGGGCACGAAGGTCAGTGCTCAAGACAATTTCTCGTCCTGAAATAGATGTAACTCCTGATGATATTTAGGGGCTATTCTTGGTTCTGAGACTGATCCTTAGCATTACTCAAGGAACTATATGCAATACCAGGGATTGAACCAGGGTTGGTCAGATGCATAAAAGGGAAGTTTCTTAGTCATTGTACTATCTCTCTGGTCCCAACAATTTTTTTTTCTTTTTATCTGCTGTTTGGAAATGAGTCCTGTATGTACAGGAGAAAAACTCTAACACTGGATTGTGTGTCATCATTGTACTTTAGAGTAAAGAATGCTATATTCCAAAAAAATTATAAGTAAATAACCTGAAAACGTGATTTGTCTATCTACCACTCAACCATAAGACCACTCAATCAAAAGAAACAGCAATATTAATTTTAGTATTAGAGGAGAGTAAATATGAAATCACCATTATAGAAAATATTCTTGGTTAAATGGAAAAGAGGCAGAGCAAAACAAATAAAGTGTTGTATTATAACATATCCTGCCAGAATATATGTATATGTATGTATATATATGCGTATATATAGTGTATAGAGATACAAAAGTGGGGATAAATGTGAATATAGGTCTGGAATATTTAAACACATATATGCACATGCACACCACTGCCCACAAATAAGCAAACCTAGAGCCAAAGATCACTGCTGAGAGCTCATTTGTTGGGCTAAAGCATGAAATAAATCTCCAAACAATTCCCCAAGCACAATTTCATGTATCCAACAGTATTTAAATATAAAGTATGTGTCATCCGAGCCTCCTGGCAGCCGAGCAACATTAGCAAACATGACAGGCACAGTTAAATCCCTGCCATCAATGCTCAGTGGAAGAATCAGAGACTAAATAAACCAGTAACTCTACATACCTATTGGTAGAGAATCCTTCCTGGATAGCTCTAGATTCTCAAATTTTGCTAAGAAATACAGTAACTACTCTTTTGTTCTAATCTATCATTTCAAAGATATTTCAAGTATAGGACTCCAGCTAGGAAAAAATGGTATTTGTCTATGAGAGAAGAAGTTACATTTACTTCCTGTTGAATAATAGATATAATAAAATCTGAAAAAATTTAAAAAATTACAGTTTTCCTTCCTAATCATGATAAAAATATGGATTAGCATATCATTGGATACTGGTATCATCAAGGATATAAACCACACCATCTGATACTGTATTATCATTTGATACATCTCATTAGCCACATGAGACTTTTGGTCAAAAAAATTAGAGAGGAAATGAAGAGATAGCACAGTGGTAGGGCATCGCCTTGCATGTTGCTGACCAGAAGAAAACCTATTCAATTCCCGGCACTCATATGGTGTCCCAGTCTGCCAGGGCAATTTCTGAGTACAGAGCCAGGAATAACCCCTGAGCATCGCTGGGTGTGGCCCAGAAGCTGAAAAAGTAATCAATCAAAAATAAAGTTTAAAAAAAATTAGAGAGAACATGAAGCCATGATGCTAATGAATTCCATCATATTTGACCAAGTAGCCTCAATTATCTGCCAGGACTCATGCAGTATGAAAGTCTAACTTTTTGGTTTCTAAGTAAAATAAATAAACAAACAAACCACACATACGTGCACACACACAAACACACTCACAAACTCAGTGATCAGCACCTCTGAAAAGATCATATTGTAAGGGAACTTATGAAAACAACAAAAGAACTACTAATCAAAGACTTGTAGAAGAGTGAATTAGGTTGAGGAAAGAACAAATCTAAAAGCCCTAAGTCAGTAACATGAATCAAAATTTTTTTGCTCAATCTAGGTTTAAAGTAGGTAATGTGAACACCTCAGGTAAGAGAGGGAGAGAGGTCCTAAAATCAAAAGAATCTCTAAAACAATGGGGAGGAGTTCTGAGTAAAAAATCCTAGAAGGGTCTAAGCAAAGGGCTGCTGTTATCTTACTTCAATGGTTTTAAAAAGCATCTGGCGATTTGTGTGACTAGAAGTAAGGCATGAAGAGTGAAAGAACAGGAAGAAAAGCAGGCATCAAGAACTGTAAAGTAATTATAGTACCAAGTAGATCTACTGGCTTACTTAATGTAAAGTGACATCAGTACTATTATATATTTGGAAATATTTAGCATAAAATGAGAGAATATCACATAGTCTCATATTGGTTGCTTCCAAATAGTTTGGTTTTTGGGTCACACACAGTGACACTCAGGAGTTACTCCTGGCTACGCGCTCAGAAGTTGCTCATGGCAGGCACGGGGGACCATATGGGGAACCGGGGGATCGAACCGTGGTCTGTCCTAGGTTAGCGCAGGCACCTTACCTTCAGCGCCACCGCCGGCCCCCCAAACTATATTTTAATGGGTTTGCCAACAAGCTGAATATAGGATGTGAGAAAAAGTAAATAATGATTATTAGTTTGGGCTCTTGGAAAAAATTTTAATAGTAATGCCACATTTTGAGTTGGATATATTATATACTTTCTTTCACATCCTGTAAGAAGAGAAGATTCTGTTTGGCTCTTGAGTTGGATATATTATATACTAGACATTTGGTAATTAGCTCTGGATATCAAGCAATGTATTAAGCAATGATAAGTCTCTCTATATAAAAAGCTATAGAGAAGGGCCAAAATGGTGGCGCTAGAGGTGGCGCTAGAGATAAGGCATCTCTGCCTTTCAAGCTCTAGCCTAGGGTGGACTGGGCCCCATATGGCCCCCAAGCCAGGAGCGATTTCTGAGTGCATAGCCAGGAGTACCCCTGAGCATCACCAGATGTGGCCCCCCAAAAAAAATCTATAGAGAAGAGGGATTGGAGAATTATACAGGGGCAAGAGTGCTTAGCTTACATTTAGCCAATTTCAAATCAATCCCTCAGCACTATATATGTTCCCTGAACACAGAGCCAGGAGTAAGATCTGATCACAGATTGCTGGATGTGGCCCAAAAATCAAAATAGTAATAAAATATACATAGGAAGTTATATGATAATTTACATATAGAATTTACATTTTGATAAGAAATAATAACTAATACGAGAAGTATCTGCATAAAGAAATTTTTAAAACTATGAAATACGTAAAAAAAAAAAACCTCAGGTATTAGGTTCAAATGAAGAAGAATGAGGCTTAGGCTACTTTATCAGTAGACTTCTAAGTATGTAATTTGGGAATACATGATACACTTTTTTTGGGGGGAACAAACCCAATGGCTCTCAGGTTTACTTCTGGTTCTGTGCTCAAAAATCGCTCTTGGCACTCAGGGGATCATATGGGATGCCGAAGATCAAACCCCGGTTTGTGCCTGATCAGCAGCATGCAAGGTAAATGTCATACCACTGTATTCCGGCCCCCAATATGATACGCTTTTTTTTTGTAGGTGGAGTGTATTGGAACAATCTAGGGATGCAGTAGTAGCTTGCAAGGCAATTGGGGGAAGGGCGTACTTTCATCTTGTTCTTAAACAAAGATTTCCAGGCAGACAGAGGTAGTACAAGGAGTAAAGTAAGTGCTCACTTTGCATATAGTTCACCTGATATTGATTCCCAGCACTGCCTATACTCCCAGAGCACTGGTTCCCTGAGCATAGCGAGACATGACCCTTATCCCCAAGCAGGTAGATTTCCACGTAGGTAATTAAAAAAATTTTAAAGGGTTTTATAAGGGACAGAGAGATAATACAAAAAGTACAAAGTTTGCCTTGCATGCAAAAGACCCAGATTGATTCCCTACATCACACAAGATCCCCCTCCTGGGGCCAAAGAGATACCACTACCACAGTGATAGGGCATTTGTTTGCATGTGGCTGACCTGGGAGGAACCCATTAGATTTCTGACATCCCATATGGTCCCCCAACCTGCCAAGGGCTATTTCTAAGTGCAGAGTCAGGAGTAACCCTTGAGTACAGAATGGATGTGGCACCCCCAAACAATCAATCAGTTAATCAGTCAATAAAGTTAAAAAAATTAATCATGGTGACAAGAGTAAGAATTGAGCACAGTTATAGCCGAATACCTATACCCAAAAAGATAGTAGGGCCTGGGCAATGCGTGTCTGAGAATTTTGCTTTATTAGATCTCTATTATGGCATAAACATTGTTAAGACATTAAAAGAACATACTGGAATTTCTCTGGAAGTCTTTAAGGGTGACCAGAGATGTATGTGATCAATGGCAGAGCACTTGCATGTTTGGATTTGATCCCCAGCACAGTAAAAATTAAAAAAAAAAGAAACTTAAATAACTTAAATAGGTGACATATTATTTGTCCACTCTTTTTCAATTTTTTGAAAAAATAAATATCAATTTATTAATTTACAACAATAAATCTAAACCTAGAAGTAATAAATGGAATCTAATAAATACTTTATCCTCTTATAAAGTTCATTTAAAATCTTTCCATTATTGACCTTAATTCAACTTGGAATCTCATTATTGTCAAAGCCTGTAAAAAGAATTTGTGCAAAATATATACATTCAAAACTATGTATCATGTAAAAAAGAAATGATAGTTAAGAACCCCCATGGATATTTCCAAACATAAAATATTATTACTATTTCTCCCTTAAATGAAGCTCCCCAATTTCAAATTCAGAATTACTCTCCAACATTTTCTTCATTTTGACAGATGATTATCTAATTCTGTTTAGAACATTAAAGAAAAGAGGAGGGAGAAGATATAAAGCAAGAACATGTAAAGAGGGGTGTAATTTAACAGTGACCATCTTTTTCTAAAAAATGAGACTGTCCAGGAAAAATAAAGACTGCAGAATTGGCTTTAATTCTTCTGGGGCCAGTGAGGTGGCGCTAGAGGTAGCCAAAGAAGAACTGCAGTTCGATTCCCCCGCATCCCATATGGTCCCCCCAAGCCAGGGGCAATTTCTGAGCTCTTAGTCAGGAATAACCCCTGAGCATCAAATGGGTGTGGCCCGAAAAACAAACAAACAAACAACAACAACAACAACAACAAAAACAGTACTTCTCAATTATTTTCTGTCATGCCCCCCCTAGGAAGAAGAACACATTTCTCGCACCCCTCTAACAACTGTAAATAGTAGCTTTATTAAATAAATTTATCCTGCAAAACAAAAATATATAAAATAATTTGAGCTATTTTTTTAATCAGAGGTTATGTCTGAATTAATGGCTACTATGAGCACAATTTGCAATGCAAAGCTTTCGAAGCCGGGTTTGAAGCAGGACACAGCAACTCTCAGAAACATACAAAAACATAAACACGGGGCTTAATTTGTAATGACAGTGTTTGCCGAAGTCAAACGCGCCCCCTTTAGGGATCCTCCCCGCCATCCCCAGGGGCACACTCCACTATTTGAGAAGCACTGGCTTTAATTGAGATTGCTTCAGGAAGTATTAGACAGCAAGAATAACTATAGTATGGGGCCAAAGAGATAGCACGGGGATAGGGCATTTGCCTTGCACGCAGCCAACCCAAGACTGACTGTGGTTCGATTCCTGGCATCCCATATGGTCCCCCCGCCCCAGCCTGCCACGAGCGATTTCTCAGCATAGAGCCAGGACTAACTCCTGAGCCTCACCTGGTGTGATCCTCCTCTCCCCCAAAAAGAATAACTTCAGCAGATATACACCCACCTCAGTCCACATACAAAGTCTCATTATTTTTTAATAAACAAAATCACATGTATGCAATGTAATGTGCTTGCACACCATATTTTATTGTCAAAGATGCTGTTTTATTGAGGTTGATTGAGGCTAAATTGACAAAAAAAACTGTTATGTTGTTGTATAATCAGGACTTCTTTTCTGACTTTTTTCTTTTGTGATGTTTGAAGAAATTTTGTCTTTCACAGTTCATATGTTGACTAGAATCTAAGGTTATTCAAACAAAGCCACTTCAAATATGATACCACTGTGTCACTATAAGAATAGATTTCAAGTTACTTATATGCAATTTAACTCCTGAAATGGGCTACATATGGCTGTGATAATGGCCCTATTACTGAAAGAAGCACTTTAACCAAATGTACAAACCTATATGAGATTATACATCTGTGTGATATTTACACATAATCTTTATCTTTTCAAATATTATGTGGGCCATTTTCATTTAAGAATGGGTAAGAATTCAAGATAAGGAAATTATCCTTTTTTTAAAACATCCCTTAATATGTATCTCATTGTAAAAATATCTAATTATTTTTTGTTTGTTTTGGGCCACACCCAGTCACGCTCAGAGGTTACTCCTGGCTATGCGTTCAGAAATCGCTCCTGGCTTGGGGGACCATATGGGATGCCAGGGAACGGAACCATGGCACCTTCAAGGTCAGCATGTGCAAGGCAAATGCCCTACCGCTGCACCACCACTTCTTCCCCATAATATCTAATCCTTATAATTATGTGCACTGATGGAACTATGAAAGTTTGTGATGATTCATAATTTAATATGAATCACTGACAAACTTGATTCTTAGTCAAAAATATGAAAAATCGCTGCTGCCTTTCCCAGAGTGGAATAGTACCCACCCACTCAAACAGCAACCAAGCCTCTGCTGGAAGAATCCAATGGGGTGATAGTACCCTCTGCAAACAGGGCGCACCTTTCTTAGTTCACTTAAAGGAGTGCTGGGCAGTTAGCTCTTTTGTTCAAAGAAAGTGATATCAGCTAAAGAAGTTTGGGAAACTCCAATTTAGAGAATAATGCTAAACCAAATGCAGTCTCCTTAATAGTAGTCAAGAAAATTCTGCACTATTCATCATTATCACACAAGGAAATAGTTCTTCACATCCCCAATTAAACAAAAAGTTTGGAGTTATCAACTAATTTAATATTTATTTTCTATAGATTCCTACAGACACAAGGGACTGAAAATATCATAAATAACATTAGAACCGATTTTCTACCAGGAGGTAAAACTCTTAGCATTTTCCCTATACTTGAAAAATGCACATATAAATAACCAGGCAAGCAAATTTCAATGCAAATCTATGTATCATTTGTCACTGCATAAAATTAATTTCCGTGTCTAGCACTTGGATAGCCAGTATATCTTTGAAATGGTACAAGCATTGCTAAATTTGAATTTCATAGGCAGAGGAAGCACACACTTCTAAGAAGTATAATAAGTAAACAGAAATCAGAGAATCCTGGAAGAGGAAGAAAGCTGAGCTCCCCCCTCCTGCCCCCCCAAGCCTGTCCTTGAAAGATATGAACACTCAATTCCAATGACTGAACTAGCCTAGAGGGCAGTGTTACACCCCTGGTTTTCAACAATTCCTTGGAGAGCCAGACATCAGACTGGACATCAGGCTGGAGTAAACTAAAGATCATCCCATGTCCCATGAAGTAGGATATCCAGTAAGACGTGTCCATCTTTTTAGACAAAGTAGCTGCCAAATACAAAAACTAGCTACACAAACAGAATTTAACAGTATCTTTTCAACTCCTGAAAGCGGATCATTTTCCACTATGTTACTGGAAATGGTGCTGCTATATATATGTATTGTGTGACCCAGAGAGAAATGTGTTTCTTATCTTATAAGAGTAAATCTGAACAAAGATTCTAGGTGTGTCTCTGGGACATGGGAAGTGAAAGGTAGTGTCAGGGAGAAGGAAGGAAAGAAAGGCCAAGAGAAAGGTAGAATTGAGACAGGGAAGAAGGATGAAGGGAAGGAGAGAAATGATGTCTTCTTGCTACTGATGTTCCTACAAGCTGGTTAATTGTATTTGTTTCATATATCTCCAAACATCCTTATACATTAATTACATTCTGTAACACCAAGCTCTTCTGATTCTTTCTGTCACTTCCAGTGAGCAATTTAATTGTATTTCTCTAAGCTACACACTGATTAAAAAAAAGAAGAATAAGAAAAGACATTTGGTGATCATTCTGCAGGAGTTCTTAATGCATAGTTTATAAACATATTTCTAGCAAATATGTAAACTAAAAACTAGAAACTGTAAATTCATGGTCAATGAGGTAATAACACACAAAAAATTTTATCAATCTTCTCTGATCCCAACAACCCAACACTCTCAGGACAAATCATTTTGTTAAATCATTTTGTTGGATATTGTAAATGTACATTGGAGAAGAAAATGCATGGTGAGTAATTTCAAGTATGATTAAAGATACTGACAGGAAAATTCACAATGATTCATTCTGACCATTTTGAACTTGGAGGGAAAGAGAAGCCCCACATGAATGCCTTGCCTAGCATTGCTGGGGGCAAAGGTACTCATGTAGTTCATGATTGAAAACAACCACTTGACAGTAGGTAAACTCCTCTGTATTGCCTCATGTTTATAGAAAGGCTTCCTTTTTTTGAGTCCAGTCCATTGGGCACCTTAGAGCAGTTGCAGTCAGAACCAAGTTAGCTGCTACAGGGAGGCAAAGATAGGCAGTGTCCCCCAAAATGGATGCATCCACTATGCAAAGGCTGGAGGAAAGAAAAGTTTATACAGCAACTCGCTCCTCTAATGATTTGGATTCCTCAATAATTTGGATCTACACATCTCAGATTCTTCCAGGGTACAGCAATTTTAAAAAGGGGGTGCGTGTTAAAGTATAGCAATCCATTTTCAGAAAAGAAAAAAAAAACACGTGCTCATCTTCCTTTTAAACTCCTTTCCATTGCTATAAAAATATTCAAGTCTCAAGAAGGCTACTACTGAATCTTCTTTCAAGTGACTTCTTTTGAACACGAGAAAAAAAAAGTAGGTTAATGGTGACTTCCTCTCATCATTCAAAAGAGCTACCCCCCCAAAAAAGGGAGGGGCTTTTGCAATTCTCTTCCAAGAAACTGACATCCTGTGGAAACATCCCAGGAAGCCAAATCTGAACAAAAGACAGGGCGATTCCCCAGCAGAAAAGGCTGTGAGTTTGACAAGTCCAACTTGACCTCGAGGCAGACACCTACATACAGCACCTGTTCCACAGATCCCCATTGTATTTGCCACTGGGGACAGAGCTGAGTGTTTCTTGTCCACCGCCAGCCCAGAACTAATGCTTCCTCTTCCTGGAACCTCGCCCAGTCCTACTTTTGACAGTTTCTCCCCCATGATCTGAATATTTCATTCTGACTTCACAGCAGGAGAGGACTCACCGGCAGACAGGTGATACCCATTGTTCCATGAGATCCCAGTGTCAAATTCCCAGCCCACGGAGCCTTTCCCGGGAGTGTCTAGTCCCATTTCCCCAGTTGAATTTATCAGCTGAAGTTCAGTTCCAAGAACAGACACCCAAGACAGAGCAGGCACAAGATAAATCGACTCATTCAAGAGGTTTACTATTTCTTTTTCAAACAAAAGTGAGAGCCCGTCATTTATTAGCCAACTTCTCAATTAATTAGATTAGAGCAACCATAACAATAGAAAACTACTTACACATTCTACTTAGAGCAATTTAGAAACAAAAGACCAAAATCTCTGCACCCCCCCCAAACCCCAATGTCTGGTCAAAGGGGTCTAAATGACACATAATGTCACTTTATTTAGAGTCTATAGAAAGAAATGTGGGTGCTTCCCCCACCCATTAGAAGGGTGAAGGGAAATAAATACATTAGCAACTTACCATCAACTGGAACATATAAAAATCCACAGAGTAGTAGTTGTGTAAACATCAGCCGACTCATTTTGACATGCTAAAAAGAATCCAAATTGTTTATTTTTTTTTTTTAGAAATCAATCCCAGAGAGCAAAAGTACAAAAATAAGTATCAAAAAAAAAAAAAAAAGAGGTAGGTCCAAAGTTGGGACTCTTCCTAGATGCTAATTAAAGTCCTGAAGATCAGATGGGGTGAGCGGAGAAGCAACTTGAACCCAGCGAGTAGAGATCCATCCAAATCCAGAGGGCTCTCCAAAGACTTGCTGCAAGTATTTCCATCCACACTCAGGCAGGAGTCCTAAATTCCCACAAATTCCCCCCCTGTAGTCGGAGGGATTATTCAAGTGTGTCTAACCCTTTTCTCCTCAGGCTCCATTGCAATCCAAAGCGAAATCCTTTTCTCTTTTCTTCTGGAGTCAAGAAGAGGCAAGGAGTGTGGGGGGTGGGTGGAAAAAAAAAAAAAAAAAAAGACCTAATTCCTAGAAAGTGTTCCACAAACTTGCCAGCGCGCTGCCTTGAAAAACCATTGGCCCATCATCCATCTACTTGGCTGAACTCTCCCGGGTCTGTCTCCTCCTTCTGCAGTAGCTCCGCGTCCAGAGAGTTAGCTTTGCTTTTTTTTTTTTTTTCTATTATTAATATTTTTTTTTCCTTTTCATTTAACTTCCACCAGAAGATGTGTCAGAGCCACAACACACTTTCGCAGGCGGGCCGACTTGGCGGGCCTCTCCTTTGGCAGCCTCCTTCCCTCTCTCCACCACTCTTGTTTCCTCCCAAAGCTTAGAGTAAAAGGAGAGAATAAAAAATTTAAAAGAAAAAATCTGGAAGCTTTTGGAGGAGAGGAGAAAGCCTAACTCCAGGGCGCTGGGGCTGCAATGAGAGGAAGGGACTGGGGCAAGGGCTGAGACTGCTGCTAACCCTCGCGGGGCACGCCTCGGAGCCCCCCGGGAACCCGGGGCATAGGTGGGGGGGAGGAGCCCCGGAGCCGCCCCAAAAGAGTCCAGCGAGCGCCGCCGTCCAACAGCCCGGCGCGGTGCAGCCCAATAGTCCCCCGCGGTCCCACCGCAGCCAACGCCGCTCAAATCCCCCCAGCAAGAGCGTCAGTCCGCCTCCTCCGGCAGCAGCAGCCGCGGGTGGAAGGACTTAGAGAGAGGAGGGAAGGCGAGGAGGCGGGAGGGCGGGCGGGGAGGAACGAAAGCTGCTCCGGGGAGGCCTGGGGGAGGAGGGTGGGTGCAGGGGGGTGTGCTCCCGAGTCTTGCGCCTCCAGATTCCGCCACCCAGCCGCTCCAGGAGTTAAGAGTGTGTCTTGCTGGGGAGCTCAAGCCTCTCGATGCAAACACAGGGGTTTCCAAGGCTCAGCTCCTTTCCCTCTGCTCTGCACCCTCCTTTGCCTCTTCTTGCACCCCCCAATCCTTCCCGCCTCGGGAAGGGAGAGAGAGAGAGAGAGAGATAGGTGGTGGGCTCTTCTAAGCCCCCCGCTCCTCGCTGCAGCCGTTATAATGGGCAGGTAATTTTCTCGGTGAGTGATTTCATGGAAGCCCTGCCTAATTATTCATCTGCCTGAGATGCACGCGCTTTCGAAAAGAAGGAGCTCGTCCCTCCAGGACTGGGGTGCAAGCAGCCTCATTACCCGTTGCAATCGCCCCCGACCCTCGCTCTTGCATTCATTCACCGACTTGCCAAAAGGGGAAGCCCGAGCGGGAGGGGAAGAAAGGGGTGCAAACTCAAAAGCAAACCCTTTTATGGAGCTAAAGGTGATGCACGAGTGCATCAAGTTAAAAAAAAAAAGATAATTAAAAAGCATAAGAAAAAGGGCAAAAGAAAAGGCGCGGGATGGGGTGGCGTGGAGAGAAATCTTTAGCTTTGAGAAAGACTCGTTTAAAGCTAGATCTAAGGTTGGGGAAGGGGCGATCACACCCTCCTGTTAGACTAGGTCACTTTAGGACATTGCAAAGAGGATTTTGATGCTGAAGGTGCAAGGGAGTTTGAAGGTGCTTGCTTGGGGTGGAAACCCGGGAGCAGAGCCTCTGAGGGTTCAGGGGCTGGAGGGTCCCTAAAGTTTTGCGCGCTCCCAAGACTTCATGAAACTAGCCTTTCTAAAGAGAAAGACGGGAGACCCAAAGGTAGTGAAAGCAGAGAATCTACCCGAGTTCTTTCAAGCTGGTAAAGAGTTTCCCGCAGCTCTAGGGGACCAGTACCCCAAAAATGAAGGCAGACCCTTTGGAAGATCTTTGGGGATCTAGAGGCAGGGCCACGTTAGAACAGAGATGCCAGTGTCTGCGGGCCACATTGTGGCCGGCATGGTCCGGCTCACATGCGATCACAGGCTCGGGGGTGGCTGTTTGATGCTCCTGCTGGTGATTACCAGGCGAGTTCATGGAAATCACGCTGCTCCCCCAAATACAGCTCGACTCTCGTTGGTGAATCTTTAGTTCCCCCTACTGGAAAATATTGGGAGAGCTTCTTGCACGTTTGAGGTCCTAGGAAGACCTTTTGTTTGCTACTTGTATTTTGGGGAGGCCACTTAATTCCCTTTTCCGTGTCAGTGATGGACCTGATGGCGTTTTGTATTTTCTTTGAATACGATATATTAACAAAGTCAGCTACAAGCCAGTTAAGATTGCTCTTAAAGGCTCCTGGGCCTGGTTGGGAATATGATAGGAAAATAGTCTTGTAGAGTATAAAGAAAAAATCAGATTTCTTTATTTATTTTAAATGAAGCATTGGATAATTCCAACATCCTTCCTCCGCTCAATCTTATTTTTTTCTTAATAAGTGCATTCACATGAAGTTAAATCACTTGAATTATCTGGGTAATGGTTTACTTCACAGGGAGAAAAAAGCTCAACAAATTCATATGCATTCTCTCCCCCACCCCCACCCCCAAAAACAATAGCCCCAAAATTCTAAGCTTGATATTACTGTTTTAGGACTCGCAACACACAAAATGTATTAATAAGTTACTCATTTAATAGTACTGGAAAAAATTAGTGACTATCTCTCTGACTATCTCTATATGTTTGGGGACATATCTGACAATGCTCAGGGCCTACTCTTAGCTCTGTGTTCAGGGAGTATTTTAGGCTGGGTCAAGGGACTATATAGGTTGCCAGAGATTGGCCTGCATATGGCCTTGTGTAAAGTAAGCACTCTACCTCTAGTCCAGATAACTCCTTTAAACTTGTATTTTAAATATTTTGATTATAAAGTCAGAAATTACAAAATGTACCGTTTTTTTCTAAATAATGTACCTCCTTGTCATCACCTCAAATCACAACAGATTTCCTCATATGTGGTCTAGATAGAACAGAACTTCAGGCATTTGTTTTGCCTGTAGCCAGCCTTTGGCCTTTGTTATACCACCAACTCCATTTTCAGGAATGATTCCTCAGCACAGAGCCAGGAGTAAGTGAAGTCCTGAGCAAAAGGGTTCATTACCCAAACCACCCACCCCCCCAAAAAAAAATTCAATCAACGCAATATAAACTACCACACACGGTTGTAAAATATGCTCTGGAGTATCTTTTTAGTAAAATATGTAGTCATTATTTAATCATGCATATGTATATATATATGTACATTTTAGATCTCCGAACACATATTAGTCTTATTATCATTGTTCATTTATCAAGCAAAAAAATATTTCATACTTGGTAGGCTCCCCATTGATAGATGTCTTTATATGAGTGATGGATAGAATTGTTCAGAGTCAAAAGTATGGTGGGAAACAGGCAGAACAAATTAGAACTGTATGACCACCAATTGCTGCAGGGCAGAAAAATGTTGCTCATATCTCATAGAAAGGTGTTTCTCTGTAGAGTATGACAAAAAAAAAACTCATACAGACAAGAGATTTATTTAAGGAAAATGTCTTTGATTAGACTTACCTAGTGATTCCAGCATCATTATTTTACATTCATAATTCTTTTCCATGTTACAGAAGATAAAGCACAACAATGATCTCAGTCTCTAACCAACTTTTGCCCCCAGTCTATTAATTTTATAAAGAACATGTGGTATCTACCTTGATAAGAAATGTGAGTGAAGAAATCTGCCTAAAAGTTTTGTAGCAAATGATGGTTGAAGATGATGATCAAAATGTTCCTAATAAACAAGCCACGATGATAGCAAATGTCAATAGACAGAAAACTATAAGGAACTGAATGAAGTCCAAAGTGTTTAAGGACATACCCTTTTGGGAAAGTTGATAAAATCCTGTATTAGAAAAGGTGTACATTTCAATTACAATTTAAAACTCTTAGTGAGCCCTATTTATAAAAATATTTCATTGTAACATCTTTTAACTAAAAAAGTCTTAAAAATCCAATGTTCTAATACAAGTTGTAACTTCACTTTTGGCTATATTTAGCTGAATTTATTTTTTAGGTTGTCACTTGATCATAAAGCCAGGAATGAATGAGAACAATGAGGGACACACCACCACAATCATTGGGCTGAAGCTAAAATGAAGTGGGACTTGGGTTTCACTATCTTTCCAAATATGAATTGTTTTTCTTCTCCAAGTAAGCGGCTGAATAGAGAAACACACATGAAAATTTAAGCTCCTTTTATTTAAATCTTGGAATGGTATTATTATGTACTCAAAATGTGCCTACCAGATAAATATATATTTTAATACATCTAAAGACGACTGTGTGTAAGAGACTATAATTAACCCTAATTTGGGTAAGGTGATCAAATGGACTTCTTTGTGATTACACTTCTGAGTTGGCATGCATGGCAAGCCATATAATACTCATCTTAATACAATCTGAACAATACAGGATATCAAATATCAAATATTTATTTAGCATAGCAGATTCTTCAGTGAAGATTAAATTTGAAAATTCATTCAAAAAATAAAAACTATTTTAAACATGATTTCTACAAAATTGCAAGATAGTGT
>PVKC010000575.1:27512-57491 GCA_004027635.1 Crocidura indochinensis | reverse complement strand
TTATTAATAGTGCTACAAACAATAGGATCAGTTTGGAAAAATAGTTTATTTTTACAGAAACTGCTTTTGGGGTGGGGGGTGGACCACACCCAGCACCGCTTAGGGGTTACTCCTGGCTCTCTGCTCAGAAATTGCTCCTGGCAGGCACAGGGGACCATATGGGATGCCAGGTTTCGAACCACCATTGGTCCTGGGTCGGCTGCTTGCAAGGCAAAAGCCCTGCCGCTGTCCTATCTCTTCAGCCTCACAGAAACTACTTTTGAGTTAAATATTGTGTATTCCTTTCTTATATCATCTAATTTCATTAGAAATTTGGAGCTTTTTTTTTTTTGACATGGTAGTCCATGGTATCTTTTTAGGTTTTATTCAATCAGCTTAGATAAGTAATTCAAAGAGAAAATAGAAGAATACTTTAATTTTGGTACTGTAACAGACAATTTAAGTTGATGTCCAATTTAAATTACATTACAGTTTTAAAATTTGGTAATGTTTCATTGTCTTGAATAAAAATTTCCATACTTTTTTGAGAATAGGGATGTAATCCAGCAAAGTTTATACATAAACAAAATAATTGCATTATGTTTAAGAAAACCAGCATGACATTTATTCACTATGCTCTTTGAAATATAAGATAAATGATAAGTTATGATAATTTAGAAGTTAAAATTCAATAAAGACATTGTATCATGTGTGTTTCTCTATATTTCCCCCTCCCCACTTCCAGGCTGTAGATATAACTTCTTGTGGAAACTTTGCTGTAATCGGTCTGTCATCAGGAGCAATAGATGTATATAACATGCAATCTGGTATACATCGAGGAAGTTTTGGCAGTAATCAAGGTATATTGAAGGGTTTTTTTTCCTTTCCTTGTTTAAAAGATATACACTTAAAACTACTATTTAGTGTCCTTTATTCATATGCCTCAAATTCATATGCCTTTTTGTAGGCATCATATTCAAGTAGAGACTATAAACTAAGGGGAAGTGAAGATTATACAAATTAATGTTTTTCCTTCTTTTTAAGTACAAATTTGTAACCTTTTTTCCTTTAGCCTTTGTAGTATCAATCTGATGAATTGGTCTTTTTTCTTTTGGGTGGGGGTTGGTGGTAGGGCCCTGTGGGCTTGCTTGGGCCTGCTACCAGCTTAGTGCTTAGTATTTCCTACTAGTACTGCTCAAGAAACTATTAGGTGTTGGGAATCAGGCTCCTATCTCCTGTGTGTGTCTCTGGCCCATGAGTTTCTTTTATTCTTGAGTGGTATAAGAATCTCCTTACTTATTAAAACCCAGAGTAGGTTCAAGATTTTAGGGGATAGATTAAGTAGGAACTTGAGTATTTTAGTGCAGACAGCACTGCGTAGTGTTTGTTGAGATGTTGCTGTGCCTGATTTTTCTGTCGCTGGCATGTTTTGAAGCCCATGTAGGAGCAGTTCGAGGCATTGCCGTGGACGGATTAAACCAGTTGGTAATTTCAGCTGGTAGTGAAGGATCACTCAAATTCTGGAACTTCAAGAATAAAAATTTAATCCAATCTGTGAACCTCGCTTCATCTCCAAATATGATGCTGCTACATAGAGACAGGTAAACTTTTTTGGTGGTGATGATGAATTGTCATCTTCATGATTTTGCTAGAATGGTTGCATTCAAGTAGCTAAGTGAGAAAATCAGTTTTAATGAAACATAACATTTTGTTGAGTTTTCTTAGAGCTCTACTTGTTTAAGACAATTAAAGCTCCAAGATTTGATTGAAAGTTTTCTGATTAAGGCCTTTTTTTTTAGTGGCATACTGGGGCTTGCCTTGGATGACTTCTCCATTAGTGTTTTGGACATAGAAACCAGGAAGACTGTCAGAGACTTTTCAGGACATCAAGGCCAAATAAATGACATGGTAAAACAAAAGAGCTGTTGAAATAAAACTTGAATAATCTCTCCTCTCTCTATAGTTGTTGCTATTTGATTAAAGTACAAATCCCAGGTTTATTTTTTTTTTCTCTTATTGCTAAAACAACTCCAAGGAATAAATATTTGATTTAAACATAGCTACCGTATTTTTCCAGCGTATAAGATGACTTTTGAAACAAAAAAATTAACCAAAAATCGGGGGTTGTCTTATACGCCGAGTATATCCCGAAAAATGTTTCTATATGCTGCTAAATGCAAATTGTCTGAATATTGCCACAAAACGAATTTTCTAACTCGATCCTGCACCAATCACTGAAAGGCTGCTCAGAATGCCTCTCTAACTCAGCCAATCAAGCAGGCTTTTTATGCATGCAAATTAGACAGTGTTCTGGACCCGAATCTACACTGTAAAAAGCCTGCTCAGATATGCCAGAGTCAGAGAGGAAGTCTTTTTTTTTTTTCTATTTTTTTTGGTTTTTGGTTTTTGGGTCACACCCGGGCAGTGCTCAGGGGTTACTCCTGGCTCCATGCTCAGAAATTGCTCCTGGCAGGTACGGGGGGGCCATATGGGGCACCGGGATTCGAACCGATGACCTTTTGCATGAAAGGCAAACGCCTTACCTCCATGCTATCTCCCGGGCCCCAGAGAGGAAGTCTTACAGTACAACCTTTGAATCTTTGCTTGTTGTGATTGGCCCACTGTGGTACATACAGTTGCAGCACAGGAACATTCTGTCTATATATGAATATAGGCCTAAACCTATGTTTTAACTGCATTTAGGGGGTCGTCTTATACACCGGCAAATATGGTATATAATTTTTGAATTTCTATTTAAGTAATCTGAGGGAATTAACTATCTTAATTCCAAAGGACTTTTTTGTAACAAGTTGTTTTACTCACTGTCTTTTTTTTTTTTTTTTTGGTTTTTGGGCCACACCCAGTGACGCTCAGGGGTTGCTCCTGGCTATTCGCTCAGAAGTCGCTCCTGGCAGGCACGGGGGACCATATGGGAACCGGGGGATCGAACCGTGGTCCGTCCTAGGCTAGCGCAGGCAAGGCAGCAGGCACCTTACCTCCTGCGCCAGCTCCCTTTACTCACTGTCTTATAGGGATTTACAAACATTAGATAAACTAGCTAAAAAGCATACAGTTTGTTTTTAATTTTAAATCAAAGACTGTTGATAGGTTACCATTTAATTATCCATAAAAATAGAAAAAAGTTTATCTTAACTACTTGGTGTTGTTCCCCATCAGCTATATTTGGGTATTCTCACACCAAAATTAAGAACTTCTCTGATCCTTGACCATTTCATAAATAGGAAGGGAAAATAAGTGGTTGGGAAATTATTATTCTTAAGATAAGAGAATATCCAAATTACCTACCTACCATTGATCTTGGTTGTGACAGTATCTCCAGAAGTGAAGGTAGGCGTGGAGACATTTTGATGAGATGTTTTTTAAAACATTGGACAGTGCCTCTTGCTCTTGCTATTTCCTTTATATGCCTCAAGTTTTTTCACACAATAATAAATTCCTGTTGTTTATTTAAATCTCTCCTATCTAATAGTTATCCCATTGACATCTTCTACTAGCTTCAAGTATCCAAATATTCAAATATACTTCTAAGTAGCTCGCTGCACTGTCTCTCTAAATTGAGCCTTGTACTGAAGGCTCAAGTTTCCATAGTATTTCTACAATCAAAAGAACAAATTTACTAATGTGCATGGTCTCAATCAGTACTATTTAGTATCCTGGATAAAGAGTCTACTCAAAGTTTTCCTTTGACCTTCCTTTAATTATTTATTTGTGTCTGAACACATACATATATGCTTCAAGCAAGCAAGAGCTTGTTTAATAAGAAAGGTGGATGAATGATTTACGTAAACTTATTTCAAAATATGATGATTTGGTTTCAAGTTGTCATTTGGAAATTAAATATCAAGAAAGAAAAGATTTCTGTCAATCACAAGTAAAATGCCTTACTATTTAGTAGCTTTAATTGCTTTCAGAAAATTTTGTCTTCCAGCCTGCCTGCTTTATTGTTAAGTATTTTTATAGTACATAAAATATACATGTGTGTTTATTATTTAAATAAACTTTAAGGCTTTCAGCCCTGATGGCCGTTGGTTAATAAGTGCTTCGATGGATTGCTCGATTAGAACTTGGGACCTCCCATCTGGATGGTGAGTTTATTTTTAAATATTGAAGTCTATCAAAGATTTTTTAATCATTCTATATGACTTAGGCACAGTTAACAGGCTGTGTACTTTTTGGTTGTTTGTTTTCTCTTTTTAAAAACAGATTCTATGTTTGGTTTTCAGTGCTGTAATAATGGTTTCTCATGGCTATGTATTTTATGAATCTTAATATAGTGGGACATTTTCTGTCATGACTGTATTTCATCTTTGAAGTGTTTTTTATATAAGCAGCAGGAATAGTGCATAAAAGATAGTAGTGAAGAAAAATAGAATGGCTTAGTTTTCTGTTCCAGTAAAATTAATATGGAAAATATTTTTATTTTTTTATTATGAGAACAAAGATGGAAAGAAAGAGGACAAGGTAAAGTTACAGTGGGAAGACAATCACCCATAAGCAGAATTCTCAGAAGAAATACCCTTGCTGACATTTTAATTTTGAACTTTCAGTCAAAGAACGTTAAGAAAAATAAAACAGAACCCATGGACAATTACTTTGTCCCTCAAGTCCCCAAATTGTAGTACATTATAACATTTCTTAGCAGTACACAAAGCAATCTAAAGCTACAAAATTTATGTAACTCCTTTAACATTGAAGGCATAGTATTTTTTTTTACAGTTCCATGCACATGCATATCAGTTTACGTTAACTTCAACGGTTTAAGTGTTTTTTTTTTTTTAAGGATTAGAGTCAAAAGAGCACAGCAAAAACAGTGTTAGAGTGAATTGCTGTTTGCATAGACCCAGCAGAATATGGGGGACATGAAAAGGAAAAGCCTTCACCTAACTACAAGGAGACCCTACCAGTGAAGTTTTCAGGAATAAGACCAACTCTAGGCTCCAGGCATATTAGGTCTTCCAACCCAATCATTGTCTGTAGTGCCAGTACACTTTTATTTTTCACACAGTCGCTGTTGTTCTTTCAGGTTTCTGTAGGTAAAGATCCTGAAATTTGCATGTCCTACGTTGAAGTGTGGAGCATCCTCTAGTTTCACCTCACAATTAGAGGGCAATACAGAGAGCCCTGTCCTGAAAGCAGGTCGATGTTGTTGTTAAGTCTTCTCTGTCTTAAGGGAAGTCTCTTTTGAGTAGGTCTTTTGAGTAGGGTCTTCCCTGGTAGAGGATTGCTTCCAGGTGATGTTATAGACTACCTTGGTTGTTTCGTAGATGGCTACCCTGGTTCAGAGGTGAATGGAGAATGCCCATTCTTCTGAAGCCTGAGCCAGGTCATTATGTCAGTGTTCAGGGTGTAAGGTCCCATTGCATTACAAGATTTGTGTGTTCCTAAATCTATTAGATAAGAATTTGTTTGTATGTATAGTATTTTCCCATTTTAATGTGCCTATGCAAAAGAGGAACAACGACACGTTGCATTATTGGTGCATATGGGGGCCACTAGAACAAGTCCAACAATCCCCGTGACTTGGTTCAAACATAAACTTTAGGGCCGGAGAGATAGCATGGAGGTAAGGAGTTTGCCTTTCACGCAGAAGGTCATTGGTTTGAGTCCCGGTGTCCCATATGGTCCCCTGAGCGCTGCCGGGTGACCAAAAAAAAAAAAATTAAACATAAACTTTAAACTGAGGGACTCTTCTACCAGAGTTCCTTATTGAATAGCTCACAAAGGAAAGGACAGACAAAAATATGGAAAAATTTTTTAAAGTTTGTTTTTTTAACACTAAGGTAAAATTTAGACTTTAATCGCAAACTTTCTGTTTTGAGTTTGTAATTTTTTAGAGTGTGGTGATCGGTGGTTTGGGGCCATACTAGTACATATACTTGATGGTTCTCTGGGGATCATATGGTTTCACCCAAATTGACTGCATGCAAGGCAAGCACTTTACCTACTGTACTACCTGCCTTTCTAGCTCCTGTACATTTTGTCATTGGTTGTATTGGAATTAGGTAAAATAATCAAAACCCTAGATTTCCTATGTGTTTGTTAATATATTTTTCTTCAGTGTAATTCTTGAGAAGAGATATTTTAGAAACTTCATGAGGTATTATAAATATATGTCTTAAAACTTGACTAAAGCCCTACAGCGTTCAGAAAATTATTTCATGGATAAAACCCGCCAGTAAAACAATACTCAGGGATTGGATTTTTTTTTTATTAAATAATTTGAGCACCTGCACTGAGATGATGGAGAGAATTTGAGTTTTACTTAGGAAAAAATTAGTAAGTTATGATTTAAAGACATATTACTTTATATAAAGAAGAGATAAAGAAGGTATTATATAAGTAAACTGGGTATCAAATAGCATAAACTTGTTACATAGAGCTTGGTGAGAACAATAAGAAGATAGTAATTTTCAATCCTCTAAAAGTCCCCAAGTAAGCTTTTTCCTGCTATACTTCCTTCTCTTTCTTAAGAATTAAATAAATGCATACCTGAAAGCATTTGACCTTTAGAAAGGAAAAACCCTGATGGCCTCATTTCCCTTCCAAGGTTACCATAGGGATGGGCACACCTACATATGTATACAACATTCACATCAGATTTAGAATTTGCACAGTAAGAATGTCACTAGTGGGTTCAGATGTCACAGCTGGGCCCTTTGTCTACAGTTGTGGCTTTCAGCCAAAATACTGTTAAGCAAAACTTATTAGTTGGTGCTGTGTACTAAAGCTTCAGAGCTTTTTTCAACAATACTTAAACATCAGTGAGGGTGCCAAGAGTGGTAGTACAGTGGTGAGGTACTTGCCTTGCACACTCCAACCTTGGTTCACCCAGCACCCTGCTCATATAGTTCCCTGATTGCCAGCAGTGGCCCCAGAACAAAAGAAAAATAGACACTTTAAGATGCTGGTAGTCTGACCAGTCTCTGGAAACAACCAATATGCCCTTCAACAGGTGAATGACTAAAGAAACTGGTGCATATACACAATGGAATATTATGCAGTCAGGAGAGACGAAGTAATGAAATTTTCCTAAACATGGATGGACATGAAATCTATTATGCTGAGTGAAATAAGTCAGAGGGGGAGATATAGACCAGAATAGTCTCCCTCATCTATAGGTTTAAGAAAAATATAAGACATTTTTACAATAATTCCCAGAGACAAAGGAGAGGAGGGATGGAAGGTCCAGCTCACAACATGAAGCTCGCCAAAGAGTGATGAGTGCAGTTAGAGAAATAACTACATTGAGAACTATTGTAACAATGTGACTGAATGAGGGACATTGAAAGCCTGTCTGGAGAGCAGGTGGAGTGGGGTGAGGAAGAGGGAGAATTGGGACACTGGTGATGAAAATGTTGCACTGGTGAAGGGGTTCTTTACATGACTGAAACCCAACTACAATCATATTTGTAATCAATGTGTTTAAATAAAGATATTAATTTTAAAAAAGATGCTGGTAGTCTGTTGCTTATTAGACCTTTACTATTTTCTGAAAATGAATATTGTAATTTGAACTGTTTATAGTAAGAAGTTTGTTAAGTAAGTAATGAGTTGCTGATAATTCCTGTTTTGTTTTCTGTTAGTAGTTTTATTTTATGGTAGGTGGGAGAGGTAGATTACTGTTTAGTAATGCTAAATTGGAAAAATATTTTTAAAAGTAGCTAAGTTTTTCTCTTTGGAATGAAAGATTTAGGATCTGAAAGTAGCATTCAAAACCAGCAACTTTTGACTCAGCATTACCCTTTTGCTGACTACCTTATTTCAGTGCAGAGTTGGTTAGATTTAAGTCTGGTAGTTTTCTGCTTTGGTATCTTATTTTTCTGTGAACCCTAAGCCTATCTTTATTGAGTACAGACAGGCACAAAATAGGGAGAAATAGAAAAATGACCATGAGTCACACAGGGCTTGTTAAAATACAACCTCTTTGTAAATATACAAAGTAAAAAATCTTTTTTTTTTTAGTCTTTTTTTGGTTTTGTTTCTCTTTTTGACGCTCGGGGGTTACTCCTGGCTCTGTGCTCAGAAATCACTCCTGGTAGGCATGGGGGACTATATGGGATGCCGGGATTTGAATCACTGTCCGTCCTGGATCAGCTGTGTGCCTTTCTGCTGTGCTATCTCTCCGGCCCCTAAAGTAGAAAATCTTTTATAAATAAAAGATCTATTCCGAATTAAAGTATTTTTAGTAAGGAGCTGTATTAGTGGTCAGATTTGAAATGGGACAAATGAGAAAGCTTGAAAGGTATGTCACATGGCTGCTGCTGATATAAACTGCTTAGTACTCTGCTATGGGTTCTTTTGTTTGTTTATTTGCCTGTCCTTAGATTTTACTTCTGACTTTGCTCAAGGATCACTCCTGGTGCTGTTCAGGAGGCCATGAGTTGCTGGGGATGGAACCCAGTTGGCATATGCAGGCAAACATCTTATTCAGAGTCCCATTTCTCTGGCCTTGAACTGCCTGGCCACTCACTCTATTTGTATCCTAAGAGATAGGTACAGATGTTATTACTGTCAGTCCCATTTCACACAAAAAAATGAAGTAGTAAAGGCTCAAAGGAAAAATGAATTTCTTTTTTGGGGGCCAGGGTGTCACACCCTGCAGCACTCAGGTTACTCCTGCCTGGCTTTATGCTCAGAAATCACTTCTGGCAGGCTTAGGTGAACATATGGGATGCCGGGATTCGAACCAATGACCTTCAGCATGAAAGGCAAATGCCTTACCTCCATGCTATCTCTCTGGCCTCCCCCCCAAAAAATGAATTTCTTAATTGGTTTATGAGTGAGGGGAAATTATAGGAAAAAAATATTTCTCAATAGTTGTTATTGTCAGTCTTGCTTAGTTATGTCATCGGTTCTGAGGATGAATTTATTAATTGATTTTTCTTGATACATAAAATACGGAAATGAGTTAACCATAGATAACTATTGGATTTTTTGTTTTGTTTTGTTTTCCTTATAATTAGTATGATAACCTTTGGAGATTCCTGCTTCTTTCATCACTCGTATAACATGTTAAATATTTAAGGAATGAATAAACTCATTGAGTAACCTACAAAGTGAAACTATGAGTAAACCATTGGGCGTGGTGACTTACAGGTACCTCTTCCAGCTGGAATTGTGCCTATATGAAACAAATGCCAGGGTTAGAACTCTTTCCTGGAAAGTTTGGTGGGCGTTTGTTTGTTTGTTTGTTTGTTTTGGGGTTGTATTATTTGGGAGTTGCACCTGGTGGTGCTCAAAGGTTACTCTTGTCTTTTAGAATATTTTTTTTCAAATACGTAAGTTTGTGGTGTGTTTTTCAGAAGCAGAGTTGACGTTTTTAAACCCTAAAATTATTTTGACATCTTTTAAGCCTCAGTGATCAGTCAGTGCTTGAGGTTGAATTTTTGGGAAGGAGGAAAATACAAATTGAATAGTTGAATAAAATTTCCTATTTGTTTTGTTTCACACTCTTACTCCTGAGGAATATTATGTAGTATGTAATGTTCATATTCTCAGAATAGGATTTCTGAGGAACATCATATAATAAAAATTGGAATAGAGATACTGGAGCAATAATACAAGAGGTATGATGTTTGCCCTGCACACAACCAACCAGTCTAAGTTCGAGTCCCAGCATCCCAGAGGATATCCTGAGTTTGCCAGGAGTATACCCTGAATCTGGCTAGGTCTGACCCCAAAACAAATATATGATGAAAAAAATTGGAATAGAACATTGTTTTTGCATTTCTCATTAAGGCAGAACTATCCTTTTTTTCTATTTAGTAAGGAGAACCAGAGCAATTGAATAGCAGATAAGGATTTTGAACCTGGGCATCTCATATGGTTACTTTGAGCCTTCCAGGAGTAGTAATATCTGAGCACAGCCAAGGTAACTGCTGAGCACCACTGAGTATGGACCACAGACCCAAAAAATAATAGTGATTCCCAATTCTTAGTTTATTTGATCAAGATACTGAGATTTGGGGCCAGAGCATTTGCCTTGCATTCTCCAGCCTAGGACGGACCATGGTTTGATCCCCCAGTGTCCCATAGGGTCCGCCAAGCCAGGAGTGATTTTTTGGATTTCTGAGCACATAGCCAGGAGTAACCAGTGTGCATCACCAGAGTGGCTCAAAAACAAAAAATAAAAGATACTGAGATTTACAATAAAAATTTCTCTTGCACATATTCCACTAATACACTTATCAATAGTGTAGATTCTTTGAAATAGTTTCTCTTAAAGACTTAGAGACTTAGAGATTTTATTCAAAATAGTAAGAAATGACATTCACAAATACTGTTGAAAAACTAACCCCTAACAATGGGAATTTTGTTTTATTATCTGGAAGAAATTATAATTGACCTGGGAAGTTTTATCTGTGGGATTAGCAGGAGACAATGATCAGGAATTAAAACTGAGCAACAGAGGCCAGAGAGATAGCACAGTTGTAGGGTGTTTGCCTTGCATGCAGCCAATCCAGGACAGATGGTGGCTCAAATACCAGCATCCCATATGATTGTCCCCGTGCCTGACAGGAGCGATTTCTGAGTGCAGGGTCAGGAGTACCAACCACTGCTGCAACCAGCGTTGCCGGGTGTGACCCAAAAATCACCCAAAAAATAAAAATAAAAAAGACTGAGCACATGTTCTTCATAAACTAATGTGACATCAGTGTAAATAAAATCTGCTGTGTATATGGAAACCATCTTCCTCAATTTTGTGTTGTTTCTTCTTTAAATATATATATAATGGAAGGCCACTCTGCCTACACACAGCAGCTGTAGAAATCAAGTTGCACAATAAATTTGACAAGCACTGTATCAAGTAAAATAAATTTGCTCTAGGAGTAGATTTTTTTTTTTTAAAAAATCTAAACATCAGGAAGTTTCACCTCACCCACATATCAAGGTCTTAAAGACTGAAGTTGCAGCATTCTAGGTTTAACCTTGATAGATTGCCTCTGTGCTGAGTAGTGTGCATGAAATGAATTAGCATAAATAGTTTTAACAGTTTTGATTTCCATTTTTACTCTGGAAAAATCATGCTATTTATAGCATGAACAAGTCTGTCTTCATCAGAGAAACACCATGTACATTGATGCTGCAAGACTTTTGTTTTATGAGTCAGCAATGAAACAATTCTTGGATGTGTGCTGCTGCGCTGTACAAGCACTTCTAGTTTAAACTGGTGACTTTACAGAGATACATACTTAAAAATACAGCCCGATCAGCTACCAGTTCTTGCCTTGAGTAAGTTCTTAACTTGTACTGGGCCTCAGTATTATAATTTTCTTCGGGTCTGTCAGGATTATTAGTAAAGTGCTCAAGGATACTAGCCTAGAGTCCTGAAAATGCACCCTGCATTTAGTTTTTTTCCTGACATGTTTTATTTGTTACGAATTTATTTTTAATAATTGATTTGGGGCCACATCTGGCAGCGCTCAGGGGTTACTCCAGGCTCTTCACTCAGAAATCACTCCTAGCAGGCTCTGGGGACTATATGGAATGCCAGGGATCAAACCTGGTCCATCCTGGGTTAGCAGCCTTTAAGGCAAACTCTACTGCTGGGCTATTGTTCCAGCCCTTGTTACAGATTTTAAACTTTTAGTTATTTTGCAGTGCCTTTCTGTAATGAATCAGTTTTATAACAGCTGTGTTAAAACCAATATATTCCTTTTTTTTAAGAGATTTTTATTTCTTTAATAAAATGTGATAATTATTTACTGGAAAAATAAAACACTAAAAGAACTTTCAGGAGTATATAGTCTGGGAATGTGGTTAAAAAGCAAAGTACATGCCCTGTTTGTGGGAGCTAATTTTTGACATCACAGTCCCCTTCATCACTGAAATTGGTCGAGTACCAATGGGTAAGGTCAAAACCCATTCATTAAGTAACCTAAAAACTTTTAGGAATATATATCAATAGTGTTTTATTTTGGTTTTTTTGGGTCACACCCGGCAGCGCTCTGGTTCTTCCTGGCTCCACACTCAGAACTCATTCCTGGCAGGCTCAGAATCATATGGGATGCCGGGATTCGAACCAATTACCTTCTTCATGAAAGTCAAACGCCTTACCTACATGCTATCTCTCCGGCCCCAATATCAATAGTGTTTTAAATTTTTACACGTTTTTGGCCAGTGATTTGGCCAGCTTCCCCTGGGCCAGAGAGATAGTGCAGCAGAATAGGCACTTGCCTTGCATATTTATGACCTGGTTCAGTTTCCAGCTATACATACATCCTCTGTGATCCTTAAGACATTCAGTGATGCAATATCAAATGAGAAACAAAAAGCTTTCTTTGCAGAATGTCTGCCTTCCTCTTTGCCCTTAAATCCTTGTTTCACTTACTGCCTTTCCCTACTATTTACATCCATTCCAGTTGAAAATTTTTACCAGGAAAGTAAGGGTTATGTCACCATCCATTCAGAAATCTTTTTTTTTTTTTTTGATAAATCTTTTTTTTTTTAGGGGGGGGGTTTGGTTTTTGGGTCACACCCAGCAGTGCTCAGGGGTTGCTCCTGGCAGGCATGGGGGACCATATGGGGCACCGGGATTCAAACCGATGACCTTTTGCATGAAAGGCAAACGCCTTACCTCCATGCTATCTTCCGGGCCCCCCATTCAGAAATCTTTTAACAGCTAGCTGCATGCCATATCTATCTTCTCCTTGAACTTCCTTTCCTAACTCCGACAATGAAAAATGTTTTCTCTACCATTCACCTCAGTTCAACTCGTGCTCTTGTGAGACCTAGAAGAACTTCATGCTACCCAAGAAACCTACTGAGTCCTGGCTATATTTGATTACCACCCATTCCTCCCAAAGCTGTTTAATTTTTAAAAAAAAAATCTTTTTTAAGTTAAGCTGGAGCAATAACACAGCAGGTAGAGCAGTAGCCTTGTACTCAGTCTACCCAGGTTCTGTCTCCAGTATCCCATATCCAGGATAACCATGAACCTGCCAGAGTGATTTCTGAACACAGCCAGGGTACCCGTGAGCACTGCTGGGTATGCCCCAAAACAAACAAAAATGCACTTTGATTTACAAGTGTTCATAGTTGATTTACAAAGTTATTCATAGTTGAGTTTTAGATGCACAGTGTTCTAGCAACAGTTTCACCACCGATGTCTGTTTCCCTCAACCATTGTTCCCAGGTTCCTTGCCATACCTCTCCCTCGCAGCCTGCTGTAAAGTTTAGTTGTTGAAATTTGGGTCTCATAATTTCAATGTTGTTGACTATGGTTTGGATACTTAGTTTTGTCTTTCCTTAATACCACCAATAATATACCTGAATCCCCTTGATCCCTGCCCACCGTTATTTTGCATCTGTCTTTCTCCCACTATTTCTTCTCTTCACTATATTTGGGGGTCATTAGTGATCTGGGCAACCCCCCTTTAAACCATTTCATTCTCATGCAATTATTCTACCACATTTAAGTGATAACCTATATTTATCCTCTTTCTGCTTCACTTAGCGTAATCTCTTCCAGTTTCATCTAGGTTGCAGAGAATTGCATGATTGTATCATTCTTTATAGCTGTGTAGTATTCCAACGCATACACACATACACATTTTCGTGATCTGTTCATCTGTTGGACATCTAGGTTAATTGTAACTCATTGTACTGAGTGCTGTGATGAGTATAAGATGATAGCTTTCTCTTTGTAGTCTTGATTTAGATTCCCTAATGATAAGTAATGATGAACTGTTTTTTCATGTGCCCTTTGACCACCTATTGGTCTTCCTTTCTTCTTCCCATTGTTTGATAGAGGATTTAGATTAGGGGGTATATGTTAATCTTTATATGTACTTTGTGTATGTCCTGTTATCAACCCTGTTTTGATACTTATATTTCGATATCAACCCTTTTTCTGATTTGTTCAGTGCAATTTTTTTTCCCCCCTCAGCTTTAGCTGAGGCCACACCCATTTGATGCTCAGGGGTTACTCCTGGCTAAGCGCTCAGAAATTGCCCCTGGCTTGGAGGGACCATATGGGACGCTGGGGGATCTAACCAGGGTTCTTCCTTGGCTAGCGCTTGCAAGGCAGACACCTTACCTCTAACATATCTCGCCACTGTTTTTTATTTTTCTTCTACTACTGTTTGGATTCATTTTGCCACTTGGATTACTGTGTCTTGGTGTTCTGTTTGGGTCTATTTTATTTGGCCTTTTGAATGCATAGCTGTCCTCTTCTTGAGAGTGGGAAGTTCTCTGTTATTTTCTCTCCCACCACTTCCCCTTTCTTTATCCTTTATTCTCCCCCTTGCTATCCTATTCAGAGTTTATTCCTCTTGCATTGCCATTAAGTTCCTTAAATTTTCTTCCATCCTTTTGTGTCTCTTTTTTCTTTTTCAACTTCCTTATCAATGATGACCTGTAGCTTTCTTCAGATTCATCTATATGGTTCTCCTGTAATATTGTGCAATTATGGCTCACTATCGTGTTTTTTAACTTCATTCAATCTATTTGTGTGGAATCTCGTTCTCTAAAAAAGTTCCTCGAGTTGGTTAGTTTCTGCATATTGCTTGCTTAATTTTGCTGGCTAGAGCTTGCTTTATTTTTCTTGCCAGTATTGAGTATTGATTTTAGGTCCTCATAATCGGGCTTGTGTATTTTTATAAGCTTGCAGATTTATTTAAGTTTATCTCCCTGTTACTGCAGTTGAGATCTCTTTAGTTTCTCCATTATTCTTTGAGTTTGGTGGGTATAAATGGACTTGAGAAGGGATCTGTTGAATTGAGTCTACCAGATGGCAATTAATCATACATCTGCTTTTCAGGTTACTTTCCATACCAAACAAATACTTGAGTGTACTGAATAAATTGCCAACTAGTTACTCTGTAGACTTAACTTACTCTTGGGACTTTATATTTTCTGAGAAATAGTAGTGCCACATTCCACCTGCCCATGAATAGGAGATATATTTAGCAATGTTTTTATGTGGACACAAAATCTATTTAGCAATTTTGGTTTTAGTGGGTACATGAATGTCAGGTATAGACAATTTCCGGATGAGGGGTGGGGCAGTATGGTACACAAATGTGGACAAATGGGGACTGGTGTTTCTGGGGCAGCTCTGGGAGCCCTTCCCAGCATCTTACCTGTATTGTAATTAAGCATGGGAATAGTTCCTATAAGCTGCATTATAGTTTTTACTGTAGACTGAATTTCCAAAAGTTTTGTGTGTATCATGGTTACCTATTTGAAAATTGTGTGGAATTACTCAAAACTTTCATTACTATTCTTTTTTATTTAAAGCCATATGATTGTACTGGTGCTTCTGATTGGAGCTTTTATTTTCACTGAAAAATGAAAGTGCAGTAGAGTTTAGCTTTGAGTTTGGAGTCATCCTGAAGGGCTTTATTCTACCTCTGTCCTCAGGAGTGACCCTTATGGTGCTCAGGCCACTATATGTGGTGGTGAGATCAGGTTGTCAGCTTGTAAGCTTTTACCTCCTGTATTCTCTGCAATACTCAAACTTACTTTGCAGGTATAACATTTCAGTCTTATCTGCAGGTTCCTCTACCAACACAGATTTCCAAAAAACACTTACTCCTGGGTGTGTGCTTTTGTTTGTTGTTAAAACTTCTCCACTATTTTTGGTCTGTTTGGCATGATAGAATCCTCTTATTAAGATAGATTGCGGGTGGGGGAGGTGGGAGGGAGGCAGGGCCATGACTCAGAAATAAATGCCTGGAATATAAAGTCCTAAATTGGATTCCTGGGCCCTCCCCCCACACTCCCCAAGCATTGGTAGATGTAGCCCCAGTGACCCTCTGGAAACCTTAGTCAAGCACCCATTTACCCATCGGTTCCAGAGTGGTCCCTATTTAAAAGCAGATTGTTTAGGGCCCAAGCGATAATACAGTAGGTAGGACACTTACTTGTTCTGCATGACCAACTTGGGAACGATCTCTGGCATCCCATGTGGAACCTCCAGTTCCATGAAGAGTGGTCTCTGAGCCCAAAATCATGAGTGTAAGCACTTAGCACCATTGGGTGTGACCCAAAAACCAAAACAAAACAAAAACACACCCCCCAAAAAAATCAAAGGACTAGAGATTGTTTTTTCATCAGATACTTAGTTGACAGTGCTATTTATTAGTGTTATACTTCTGATGTTAAAATTTCAAGAGAACAAAAATGTAAGCGTTTGCAACTCTTTTCCCCTTGAACTTTTAACAAAAATATATGTGGATTATGTCCTCATTAATGTAATTCAGTCATATACTTTTTCTTTTCTTTCTTTTTTAAACAGCCTTATTGACAGTTTTTTGCTAGACTCAGCACCTCTCAATGTCACAATGTCTCCCACTGGGGACTTCTTGGCTACTTCCCATGTGGATCACCTTGGAATCTACTTATGGTGAGTTCTCTGATACAATTTTATTAGGTGAGGAAGAGAAGGAATATATCTTTTAAGCAGTCATAGTTGCCAACATTATCAGTGCCTAACCTATGAAATGAAAATGTTATGATAGTTAACACAATTTTTTTTTTAATTTTTTTTTTTTGGTTTTTGGGCCACACCCAGTGATGCTCAGGGGTTACTCCTGGCTATTCGCTCAGAAGTCGCTCCTGGCATGCACAGGGGACCATATGGGGAACCGGGGGATCGAACCGCGGTCCATCCTAGGTTGGCGCAGGCACCTTACCTCCTGCGCCACCACCCGGCCCCAGTTAATACAATTATTTTATCTTAAGTCTAATTCAACACCTGCTTTATAGTTTGCTCTAGTAGCCATTGTAAAACCCATGATTTATTTTTATCTGTTATCATACTTGATTTTATTTTTAGAGGAGTTAAATGAATTTTTAAATATTTGAAAAGGTATTCCTTAGCAGGTTCTCGTCTTTTTGACACTACCCCCAATACTGTTCAATTTAACTACTTAACTATAAAAATCAAGCATTGAAATGAGCACATTGTTTTCTCAGATTAACTCTATAAATTTATATATTGTAGGGCCAGGAAGGTGGCGCTAGAGGTAAGGTGTCTGCATTGCAAGTGCTAGCATAGGATGGACCGCGGTTTTATCCCTCGGTGTCCATGTGGTCCCCCCAAGCCAGGGGCGATTTCTGATCGCATAGCCAGGAGTAACCCTTGAGCGTCAAATGGGTGTGGCCCAAAAACCAAAAAAATAAAATAAAATAAATTTATATATTGTGATCATAGAGCTTCATTGATGAATATGTGCAAAACACTATGACACCTCAAAATAAATGCTTCGTTATCTGGTCTAGAAAAAAAATTTTTTTCATGAGCTCAAAAGTCTTATTAGTAAGAGAGAAACTTGATTTCCATTTGTAAGGTGTTGAATTTATATATAACAGCAGCGCTCGGGTTATTCCTGACTCTATGATCAGAAATTGCCTCTGGCAGGCGCAAGGGACCATATGGGATGTCGGGATTTGAACCACCGTCCTTCTGCATGAAAGGCAAATGCCTTACCTCCATGCTATCTCTCCAGCCCCTGAATTTATATTTTAAAATGTAAAAGTAAATTGAGTATAGAATGGAAGTAATGCTGGCCACCTTCATTCATAGAACAGCAAACCCTGAAGAAGAATCACCTATCTTCATCAACAGAGAATATAGTGTTCTGTTACTCATTCTATTTAGAGCATGGGAATCTCCATTTTTATTCCCGATTCTTAGTAGATGAGAGGATTGGCCAACTTTGTCCCAAAGATTTATCTACAATCTTGATGTAGATCTGCAATGTACAGTCAAGATGTCTTGATTATTCACCAAGGGTATATAAGTGCAGGGCCAAGTTTAGAAGTAGGATTACCTAGCAGACCATTGTAGAAAAAGGAATACAGCTGTTAGCAGCTTTAGCATCTGGTTAGCTTTTCTGCTCTCTAATGGAGCTCTCCAAATCCATTCTTCCCTTAGGTTTTTTCCTTAACATAAAGGTCGTTACTTAACAACAATCAAAACAAAAAGCCTTTAAATGGTAATTATAAATACTACCTATATACAGTGCATCTCCCCAATAAACATTCTTTACTATACTAAGAATACACCATTAAAATAGCTGATGCATGTTTTTTTTTCTTATAAATATATAAGATTACATTTCTAAATGACTAGTATTTTTTTCAAGACCTTTCTCTGTATGTTTGGAATCAGTAGCCATTAAGGATCATAATAATTATTGCTAATAATTGAATTATTTCTGAAAAATATTAAGTTCATAAGTCTCTAAATCTCGTTCATTATTTCATTTTTCAGGTCCAATATGTCCCTGTATTCAGTTGTTTCATTAAGGCCACTTCCTACAGATTATGTTCCATCAGTGGTGATGCTTCCTGGTACCTGTCAAACTCAAGGTAATCACAAAATAGTAAAAAAAATTTTTTTGGTTTTTGGGTCACACCCGGCGGTGCTCAAGGGTCACTCCTGGCTATCTGCTGAGAAATAGCTCCTGGCAGGCACAGGGGACCATATGGGACACCGGGATTCAAACCAACCACCTTTGGTCCTGGATCGGCTGCTTGCAAGGCAAACACCACTGTGCTATCTCTCCGGGCCCCAAAGTAGTAAAATTTTTGAAGTGGAATATCATGAACTGAAATGGGTAATATTGTTGCTGAAGACACAGTTTAATGCATTCAGTCAGAAGTTGTTTAAAGATAGAAAATATTTTGAAATAAAGTCATTTTGAAATAAATGTTTGTTTTGAAATATTTTGAAACAAAGTAGTAGTGATACTGGATGGTATTCCAGGAAGAGGCATTTTTGGATCTGGCTATTTATTTGTGACTCACATAAGAAAATGAATAAAAGAAAGGGATTGGGGAAAACACAGGAGATTGTGGGCATATACTAAGTATTGAACGTTCCCATTTAAGGCTAGAATGAAATAAATTGAATCGCTGTTAATATGCTAAAGATCTCATTTTGCATTTATTCATCTTGCATCTGGCTTTAAGATGTAGAACTGTCAGAAGAGACCACAGAAGCAAGTGATGAGATGATTGCATATGACTCCCCGGAGCAGTTGAACGAGCAGTTGGTGACTCTGTCTAGCCTCCCAGAGTCACGGTGGAAAAACCTCCTTAATCTTGATGTTATTAAGGTAATGCTCTGATATTCTTTACACTAATCTTAGAAACTCATTGTTGAGCTTTAGGTTTAGCAGCGAGGTTTTCGTTGGTTTTGTGGGCTTCAGAGAGGACAGTGCTTGCCCTGGTAGTAAGAAGAATACTTGTACTTGGTTATCGCACTGCCACCTTTGTTTTTGTAGTCACTGAGCACTCAGCAGTAAAAATCTTAGGTAAAAACAGTAGCACAGTCTTAAGTACAAAATTCTAGGAAATTGAGTTTTTAGTACCTGTTTTCAATGAAGCCTCCCCGGAGGAATTCAGGGACTCAAGGGCCCCTCCAGCAGTTCTTGTCCAGCTGACCACAATCCAGTGTGCCACCTACCTGAGCATGCCAGGAGTGCTCAGGAGCATCCAGGACTACACCTTATGATGCTTGGGGATCAAGCTGGGGGTTCCATTCTTGTACTGTCTTTTTGATCCCTTGATACAGGATATTTTTAGTTCAACCTAATAAATTAGCTTTTCTGTTCTTTTGCTAGGCATTTGGGGCTAGAGGACATTCTCTTCATTTTTTAATTATCACTCTCATCTATCTCAATATCACATTCCCTAGCTTTAATGTATTTATTGAGTCATTGTGACTAATATAAATAAAAAGTCTTAAGTACTTAATAGTTTAGCATCAGAAAAGACTTACCAGATAAGGAAAGAAAAGTGCTGCCTTTTGTTTTCTCTCTTTGGGAGATTACGTGGCATCTGCATAAAGAATATTGTCTAGTAGCATAACTGAAATATTTCCTGTCAGGTCCCATCTGTCACATAAGAAATTGCTCTGTGAGATGCATTTAAAAGTACAAACTTATGAGAATTAATATTAGTAAAATCAGTTCATTGAGCTGAGTTTTTCCAGTTAATCTGTTCATAGTAGGTACTGTTTACTCTGCACAGAATCTTAATTAGAAACACAGTGAATGATCTTTCTGAGGAAAATGTGCTGAAATCTGTATTTTTATACCCTACTGAATTAAAGTTAAAACTTTTATATTTATCCTTTGGGTAACTTTTCTATTTCTAATTTTTCCCTAAGAGATTCTATTTTCAGTCCCTTTAAGATTTTCCAAACCTGTGTGTATGTTGGGGGCAGAGACACTCCCAAACGGTGCTCATTAGGCCTTGGGCCACTGTTCCATGGTTGCTGTCCATTGTACTATGAACTGTTTTAGTGCTGGCAACCAAATCAAGGTCAGCATTATACAGAGCCAGCATTTTACTTGATCCTCTGTTCCTACCTAACTCTTTATCTTGAATACCCCCTTTCAAATTCAAGAATAGTTAAAAGAATACCTTTTTTCCCCCTTCTCTTTTATTTTAACTGATTCGTTGTACAGTTTCTACCTTTCTAAAGACGGGCTTTTGTTTATACTGTAACTGCTTACAGATAATAACTTTTCCTTGCTGTGCTCTTCCCCCCCCACACCCTGGTGACATTACAACTGTCCCTGACTTTCACAGTGATTTTAAAGAGCAACAGAGCTCCTAAAAATAGAAATGAAGAGTAGTTGTAAAAGTCCTTTATTACACAGAGTTTACAAAGACTCTTTGATCAGTTGCTTCTATAATAGTGATGCCTTGCAATGTAATCATACAAACAAGTGTGTCAATGGTTGGTCAATTTGGTTCAATCTCTGACATCCCATATGGTCCCCTGAACCCGCCAGAAGGAGTGATTTCTGAATGCTGTTGGGTGTGACCTATAAAAAGAAAAGGGAGGGAAGGAGGGAAAGAAGGGAGGGAGGCATGCTGAAGAGAAGGGGTCCAAAGCTCTAGCAAAGCAGTAGGACATCTGCATTGTGTGTGGTCAACCCAGGTTCAATTTCTGGCATCCCATATGGTCCCCTGAAAACTGCCAGGAAGAGTGAAGAGCCAGGAGTAGCCACCGAACATGATAGCCAATAAATCCCACGTCACCCCCCAGAAAAGAAAAATGAATTCAAGAAAAAAGAGAAGAATTTGGATCACATGTCACACAAAAATTACTTCTGATTCATTTTTCCTCTATGTCCAAATTTCTTTGGAAGAAAATGAGCATTTAAGTAAATTTTGTTTTCTATCTTATTAGGAGGAATAAGTATCTAGATAAAAAGGAAGTTCACAATCATTTCTTTTTCTTTCTTCACCTTAATTCATGTTTCACCTAAATTTTTTTCTGTGTTTGGGCCTTGCTGGTGATACTCAGTAACTGCCCCAGCAGTGGTTGCTCTCACAGTACTCCTAATTCTGGTGGTACCAGGATTCAAACCCAGGCTGATGATACAAAGTCTGCATTTCAGCTTGGAGAGCTATCTCTCTGGCCCCTATATTTGCTTGTCTAATAGCATCTCTTATACTATGGTATGTTCCTTTTCCCTTAAAACAAGAGCACTAGAAAGACTAGTTTAAAGATATTTGTGCTATTGAGCAGGTAGAATTGCATTTTAATATTTTAATCTGAAAGTGTTTTATTGCTTTTTAATTTGTTGTACATTTTTTTAAAAAAATGGTTTGGATTTAAGTACTAGAAACTTACATTTGCTTATTATTAACAAGATGTTTGCTTATTTTTTTTCTCTCTTTTTTATTTTCTGTTAATTAGAAAAAGAATAAGCCAAAGGAACCTCCCAAAGTTCCCAAATCAGCGCCATTTTTCATTCCAACTGTTCCCGGCCTTGTACCCAGATATGCTGCACCCGAGCAAAACAATGATCCCCAACAGGTAAAAAACAGATCAGAACATCCTGAGTATATGGAATATGTGATTTTTGTTGTACAGTTGCAATTCCTTACATGTCTTTGTTGTGCAGTAGATAACTAACACTTTAATTATGTTTTTGTTCTTTTAATAATGTGTATTTGTTTTGTTTAAGTCTAAAGTGGTAAACCTTGGAATTTTGGCTCAGAAATCAGATTTCTGCTTGAAACTTGAAGAAGCCATAGAAAATAATGAATGTAAGTTAATTATAAAATATTTGAACAAGCTTATTTTACTTTGTGAGAGAAAATCAAAATATTAGCAGTTATCTTCTAAAAGGATATACATTTTGTTTTTAGTCTCAAATAGGTCTTTTTTAAAATTATGTACTAAATTTGAGATATTGATAGACTGCTGTAGTACTTTTTCTTTGTGGAAAATATTCCTTTTGTTAATTGGTTTTTTTGTTTTGTTTTGTTTTGTTTTTATTTTTGCAGTAATGGGTTTTTTTTCCTTTCGTTCAATGCTGTTTTTAATAGAAACTTGCCTTAGGTAAAAAATTATCCCAAAAAAGACAAATTTTATGTTTATGTTTTGAGTGGGTTACTAATTTGGATTTTGAAGGTTATAAAGGATAGCTAATGCTGATAAAAGAATCGTATTTGTTAGTCAGTTTGTAGTAGGCAAAGAAGAAAAGCACTTACTATAAATGATGATTATTATATACTGATGTGAAATTTATGACTAATGACTTGGTGGTCCTCTGTTTTAGAAACCTTAAACGCTGGTATTAGGGCTGGGAAGATAGGATAAGGATTAAGGTGCATACTTTGCATGTGGCCCACCCTGGCTTGGATCACTATATGCTCCCCTAAACATCACCAATTGTATTTATCCCTAGAGGCCCTATGAGTAGAAGTGTCTGCCCTTGGTTATTCCCCAACACCAATGTCCTGGGAAGTACTGCATCGTTGGACCTAACAGTAAGCCCCCAGACTTCTGAGAACCACTTGGGAGAAGTTAACGCCACTCCCCAAAAAAGAATAGAAAAAGCACAGCCTGTGCCTTTATAATATCACATGTCTCTTTAAAATACTGTAAATGGGCCAGAGTGATAGGTAGGTATTATAGATAGCTAGTGGGTAGGTTGTTTGTCTTGCACAACTTACCCGACTTTGATCCACAGCATCCCATATGGTCAGTCCCTCTGCTAGGATTAATTTCCGAGTGCAGAGTCAGGAGTAACCCCTGAGTACTGACTAGTGAGGCCCCCAAACAAGATCTGTATGTGTATAGAATATGTAGGATATACATGAAACAATATTGCTTACTCGGGGGAAAGAAAAGAAATACTGTGCAGGTAAGAATAAACTTACATGTATATATAGCTTTTATAGTAACATCTAATTTTGCTTTCTGGGGGTATTACGATTACATCACTATACTATCCATGCTTTAGGCCTATTACTACACCACACTGACCACCAATGTGCCAACCTCCTCCTCCACTACCTGGGTCCTTTCTTATCAATCTACATATCTCACAGCCCCAGCTTGACTTTTTTATAGTCACTCCAAAAGTGAATGGGAGTTCCTTTTCACCACGTCCACATTGACATTTTTTCCCATCCTTTTTAATAATAGACCCATCTTACTTATGTTGTTTTGCATTTTCCTAATAGTCATTGATTCTGTACTCTGAAATATTCCTATTAGCCACCTGTACATTAATTTTAATGAGTGCTTTATATATTTTTAATATTAGCTCTTTGTCATATGTATGATATGCGTACAACTAGCTCTTTGTCATATGTATGCTGCTCATTAGGGATCTTTGACTTTTCCTTAAGACTACTATCTCCTTATTTTTGGGGGGGTTGGGTTGATCACCTGAACAGGAGGGGTTATAGGTTTAAATCTCATATTCCTCTTGTATTTATGTTCGTATTGTTTTTAGATCTGTTAGCGGTACTTTGTATATTCTGATACACCTTCATCTGGTGCATAAATTAATGTTAATGAGAATTAAACTTTTTTGTATTCCTTAATAGATATATAGTGTTATATAAATATTACATATCTATGTATATAACATAAAACTATGTATATAACTATATATAGTTAGCCCTTAATAGTTAGATAATATATAATCTTGCAACATTTCTCTTTTGTTTGATCCTTTGTTTCTCATAGAAATATGGCCATTCTGTGGTCAAAGGGGAAGGAGAGTGGGTAGGGTGCTTGCTTTGCACCTGGCCAGCTTGGGTTGATTTTTCAGACTGCCTTTGCCTATAAATTGATAGCCAACCTTTTATTCTGAGCCTATGTTTTTCGTGGTAGTTCAGATATGTCTTTTGTAAGCAAAAAAGTTGGAATTGTTTTTCTGATGCCCTTAGATTGGTGAGTCTGGTTCATTGAAATAAATGAATTTACTACTACTTGCTTTTTTGTTTTGGTTTTGGGGCCACATCAGCAATACTCAGGAGTTATTCCTGGATCTGCACACAGAAGATACACCTGGCATGTATGGTGGGAATCAAACCTAGCTTGGCCATATTCAAGGCAAATGCTCTCCTGCTGTACTATCCTCTGGCCATATTAGCATTTAATTTTTATGTGCATATTGAGTGTGGTTCTTACTTGAATGTATATGTTGTCTTACTTACAACTCTTAAGTTTTTGCTTTGTGCTTACATCTAACAGAAGTATCTATATTGTGTCTGAAGCTATATAGTACAACAGGTAGGGTGTTTTGCCTTACACCTAATTTTTTACTCATTATCTCTTATGGTTCCCTGAGCCTAACAGGAATGATTACTGGGTACAGAGCTAGAAGCAGGAGTAGTCTTGAATATAGCCAGTGAAACTCTTCGCACACCTGTCACGGACTGATCAGTCCTGACACTAAGAAATCTTGTGGGGTCCCTTGAAAAGTGGATGCAGAGTTGGCCATAAAGTCAAGTTGGGTTCAAGCTCTGTTCCATTTATTCAAAGCAAAAGATGGAATAGGTTACACTCAATTTCTTGACAAGTCATAATTTTCCGACAAATAATTTACAAAAAGCCACAGGGCAAATGGTTCATGGCATAATTCTCACTCAGGGCAGTTTCACTCTTGAAGCCACTTTTTGCTATCTGAGATCCCTAGTCAGCAAAGTCAGTTCCCAGTGACTAATATTGCTTTGGTCTTATTCCAGTTCTGAACTGGGGCTTGAAATATTAGCCCTTGATTTGATATGACTACACATAGGCTAACAGCAAAACTAAAAAAATTTTGAGTGGGGAGTAATTATTCTGTAAGACAAGAGAGTACTAAGAAAAGTGAGTAATAATTATTGTGTTAAACTAGATAAAGAATATTTGAATCCACACAAATGGTAAATCGGAGTAATTTTTAAAATGTTAGCTGAAGCTATGTCTCAATTAATTTATATGCTACATCCCCCCTTTTTCTCAATACCTCGTGGACAGGCAAGCAAGGTTTTTCAGGACCAGGTTACTATCCAAACATCCTTTCTTACAGTTGCTATTTTTCATGCACTCTCTCTGTGAGTGCAGGCAACTTGGAAAAGTTTCTGCAGTAATAGACAGCTTTTGAAAAACCCTCCTTCAGGTAGTTTGGGCCTTTTTGGACTTGGTACCTTCCTAAATCTCCTGGTCTGTTTACATGGGGGATGATATATCGCACATACACGCGTACGCAAGCGCGTGTGTGTGCACGCGCACACACACACACACAAATTCTCTCCTTTTTTGCATTTATTTTGTCTGAAACTCTGTTTTCTTCATCTGGGTATATGAGTCAATACTCAGATTGAGAAAAGTCTTGGTAATTTTCTCATTAATAGTTTCTCCCTGGGGCTAAAGAGATAATAACTGAATGACTGATCATTCATGCTTTACTTATTGGTGGCCAGAGTTTGACAAGAGCTGAAAATAATATCTGAACACACAGATATTGCCCTAAAATAAAAAATAGCAAAAACAAAAAAGTCTTCATTTTCTTCTCTTTATGATGCATGTTATTTCTCCTTGAATTTTTTTCAATAGATCTTGTTTTATACTCTTTTTTCCTTTGTGTTTTCTGTTGATGGTTTCTTCTTGTACCTGTTCTCTAGCACACTGATTTAGTTTTCAACTTTCTTCCACTCAGGCTTAGCTCATCCATTGTATTTTTATTTCTTCTACTTTACTCTTCAAGTCAGTGATTTTTACTGAAGGTGCTTCACACTTTCTCTTCATTGCTTGAGCTTTCCTCTACTGTTTCTTCAGTTGAGTGAACACGTTTGTTACTGTCACTTTGAAGCCTTTATTGGAGAGCATAGAAATCTCTTCCATCAGGGAATGTAGAACTCTTCAGATGGGAGTGTAGAGCTCCTTGAGAGAGTGTAGAGTTCTTCAAAAGGGGGAAGTGTAGAGCGCCTCCTAAGGGCAATGTAAAGAGTTCTTCAAAGTGTGTGGGGGAGGGATTAGAGAGTTCTTCAGGGGAGTGTATAGAGCTCTTGCTTGCCTTGGACCTTCCCTGAACTCTTCCATTTGTTAATGCAGCCACATTTGTCTGCTTATTCATTATAGGGGGTACTAGAGGCAGAGGATGTCTGCCTTTGCACATGCCTGTCTGACATTCTAGTTCATCCAACTAATTCCACCCAGAAAACCTATTTGCTAAGTTTGTTGCTCTGGACCAGTGGTAGGCAACCTTTTTTTTTTTTTTTTTTTAACAAAGCCAAAACTCGCCAAAACCACTATTGAAATTTATTTTGAGAGCCACATTTTTTTTTTGCTTTTTGTTTTTTTTTTGTTTTGTTTTTTTGTTTTTGGCAGCGCTCAGGGGTTACTCCTGGCTCTATGCTCAGAAATCGCTCTTGGCAGGCTCAGAGGACCATATGGGATGCCGGGATTTGAACCACTGACCTTCCGCATGAGAGGCAAACGCCTTACCTCCATGCTATCTCTCCGGCCCCGAGTGCCACATTTTTAAAACCAAAAATACATAGAATACTGTTTTTAGTTTCAATAATTTTTTATTGAGAATATCTGCATGCAAGTATCTACATAGGTCGGGAGAATACAAATAACTAATAAAACAAAAACTTTAAAATGATATTATTTATCGATAGCATTAAATTCCATAAAATTCGCCTTACAATGTAGAGAAAATTACATCCTGACAATGACTGACAAAGTCATAAACACTAATGTGAGCATTGGCCTTGCATTTCCTTGGATAGTTTAAGTAAGTCGGTTTGTATGTTGTTGTTTTTAATTTTAGGCACTATTTCAGGTACTCTCGGTAATATTCATGCTTGAAAATGATTGTTCACATAAATATGTAGACCCGAACAAGGGAAGAACAGCAAACTAGCTTTTTTAATTGATTATCTGAGTCAGGAATACTATTCCAGGTGTTAAAAATCAACATATCTTCCTTCTCCCATCTTTCTAAATTAGCACAAAGATGTTCAAATTTTGAGCTCCACATTCATTGTTTTTTTAAATCCAGATATTGCATTTCAAAGTTGCCAATGTCGATATTAAAGAGAGAAAAGTTTAATTCCGTTACAGTGGCATCTAGAAGTTTTTAACAAAGGCCAATGTTGCTTTGTTGTCAATGTCTATATTAAAAGGAGAAGTATTTAATTCCATTACAGTGGCATCCAGAGGTTTTTTTTTTTTTTTTCAACAAAGGCCAACGTCTCTTTGCTGTTTTTGAAATCCTGAAACCTCTTGAGAAAAGCTTCCCTTATATTTAAAAGTGCTGTTTTAAAATAGGTAATGTCAGTATCAGAATTATTTTCTTGGCGATGTTTCAACAGGCTTGGAAGGTGAATTAAAGTTTCTCTGTCAAAATCTTGAGCAAAAACAGATAATTTGTTTTCAAGCGAAAGAACTTCTTCTAACATTGTGTTTCCTTTCCCCTGTAGTTTATGATTAAGCTGATTTAGATGTGAAGTAACATCCACCGTGAAATACAGTTTTTCAAACCACTGATCGTTTGTTAATTCTGGATAGTAAACACCCTTCTCAAGGAAAAATGCTTTGATTTCTAATAATAAGAAAGCAAAATGTTTCACAATGTTTACCTTGATAATCAAAATGTGCTGAAAATTTGAAACCTTACAATATAGAGATGAAACAAGTAAAAGACAAAACCTTTTAACAATCTTTAAAAGTAAGGACAAGGGGGCCAGGCTGTGGCGCTGGAGATAAGGTGCCTGCGCTAACCTAGGACGGACCGCGGTTCGATCCCCCGGTTCCCCATATGGTCCCCCGTGCCTGCCAGGAGCGACTTCTGAGCGGATAGCCAGGAGTAACCCCTGAGCGTAGCCGGGTGTGGCCAAAAAACAAAAAAAAAAAAAAAAAAAAAAAAAAAGCAAGGACAGTGTTCCAGAGAAAAGTAGTGATTTCACTGAAAGGAAAATAATCTATTGACACTTTAGTGTGTGCTGCAAGAAACCAAAGTAAATTCCACACAAAAACAAAAATGGCACTTTGTTAAAGGCATATGATATATCATGAAGGAATTATGATAGAGTGCCAGAAACATTTTAAAAATAATTTTTTATTTAAGCATATTTGTTACAAAATTATTCATATTTGAGTTTCGATCATAGAATGTACACCACCCTTCACCAGTGTACTTTCCCCATAACCAATGTCCCTTGTTTCCTTCCCCTTCACCCTCCTCTGCCTATGTCAGGGGCTGGCATTTTGCTTTTTTTCTCTATCTCTTTTCCTTTATGACACTGAGGGTTGCAAAATTTCCTTTATGACACTGTGGTTTGTAATATTGTTAATTAAAGGGTACCATGCATGTCACTTATCCATTTTCAGCATCCAGTTCTTGTCCAGCATTATATGTTCTAACTATCAATGTCATAATATACCTTCTGAACTCACCACTTTTTATGGCAAACTTCCTATCATGGACTAGTCCTCCTGTCCTTCGTCCCTATTTTCTCTAGACATTATTACTTTATTGCCATTTATTATTCTTATATGCCACAAATGATTATTCTGTGTCTACACCTCTCCTTCTGACTCATTTCACTCAGAATAGTAATCTGATGTGTTGATGTATGTAGATGATGCACTGTGCATGGCTCTGTTTTTGTGTAGTCACAAGAAACAGAAGTTGCATACTGTACATAGTATCCACTCATTGTATGACAGACTGGATTCAAAAAAATCTCCCTGCTTAACTAAACTCTGACAGATGACACAGTAAAGATAATTTGTGAAATTCACAATTCTGGGAGCCCGGAGAGATAGCACAGCAGCGTTTGTCTTGCAAGCAGCCGATCCAGGACCAAAGGTGGTTGGTTTGAATCCCCGTGTCCCATATGGTCCCCGTGCCTGCCAGGAGCTATTTCTGAGCAGACAGCCAGGAGTAACCCCTGAGCACCGCCGGGTGTGGCTCCAAAAAAAGCAAAAAAATAGAAATTCACAATTCTGATCAAATCCAGGCTATTTGTCACCCTGGGTGAGAGTGTGAATGCCCACTACTGGCATCTTCTCCATGAAGAAGTGAAGTGGCTGTTCAGGGGAAGGGTGCTCTCTGGCCTTGTTGGCAAGAGGGAAGAAGTAGTGCAGTTCCTGTGAGAGCAGAATTCTGACTTTGTACAGCCCAGTTGGACAAGGAATGGGTAGCTAAGCTTGTGTATATCGCAAACATTGTTCTTTTTCTCTATGAATTAGTATTTCTCTGCAGGGGAGTTTCACAAGTAGTTTTTACAGTGAGACATAAGATGGATGTGTTCAAAAAAGAATCTGATTCTGGGATAGCTGTGTCTGAGGAGATATTGAAATGTTTCCACTCTTGCAAAAATTTACGATTGGCACGTATATTATGCAGAAAGTCATAATCAGTATGAAAAACAGCATTTAAGGGCATTAGCTCACAACTTTAATCATGAGTACTCTGAACATGAGAATCCACGGAAAAGAAAACTCTGGTTAGAGAATCCCTTCTTGGAAGATGTCCACCCACTCTTGTGCAAAATAAAATATGTGTTTTAAGATCACCCTAGGCACTGTATTTCTAAACCCCACCCAACTTCGTCTGAAGAAGCAGGGTAGCAGGAAAGAAGTAATAAACCAAGCTAGCCAGGAAAGGATGATCATGGAGTCCATGGCCTTTTACCTTGAACTCTGCCTGGAGCCCAAAAAGCTAGAACACCTTTTTTTTTTTTTTTTTTTTTTTTTTTTAAAAACAA
>PVKC010000575.1:0-27412 GCA_004027635.1 Crocidura indochinensis | reverse complement strand
TGCACTGATAGAGGCTAGGAGCGGAGTACTGACTCCTGGAGTTTCTGCAGGACACATAGAAGAGCCAAATTAACGGGTGTGACCCAAAAACCAAAAAAAAAAAAAAAAGTGTAAAGAGCAACCATTGCTGGGAATCACAGTCACAGGCTTATTATGTCAGATGTTTCCCTAATGATTAACATATCCCCAAGTTCTGTCACCAGTATCTAACTTGGACTATGTTATCAACATCTCACAAGTTTGGCGGCAGACAGTCGCCATAATTCACAGCAGACCTGGTACATCTCAGTGAGTTTGCATTTACCAGAGCCTGAAGTCCTATAGTGTCAGGTTCCAGCACACTGGGAAGTGTCTTATGCTGCAACCCTGAGTTTGAACAGGCCTGGAGTGATAATTTCAGTAACTCAGACAAGGGTGAATTATGCATAACTGGCAATGTTAAATTTGTTGCCTGCTTTCATAATCTCTGGCTCTAAAATCTTTGTTTGCTGCCTGCAGCTGGTCAGCTATGGCCTGAGAATTAGACTAGTTTGATTTCACTAAAGGCCAAAGTTGCACCCATGCCTTCTTCTGACAGGATGTGTACTCCAGCCTTCTGCTATGTAAGGCATCAGAACTCCCTGCTCACTCAAAGGAGCTGCTGATGGTTTCTTCTGTAGCTTTTAGCATTGGCCTTTTTTGAGCACAGGTTTTTCAGTTTGCCCCCTTTTCCCCAGAGCTTGTGTCATGATGCTGACCCTCCCTCCTTTACTAAGACTTACTTGCTTACAGTAGAGATGGTTGTTGGCTACCTGGTGAACCTCCTCAATAACCCCACAACAATTTCTATGTTCAGTCTGGTTTTTATGCATTTTGGTTTTTTCTTTGGAGTCCCAGATTCACATTTCACTTCCTTTTCTGTCATCATCTCTGGCACAGCATATGTCCTCTCTCCACCCCTCAGCACCTCCACCCCTCAGCACCACCAGGAATAATTCATGAACCTCCAGGTGTGGTCCCAAAACATACAAACAAAAAATGTATAGGAAATGAAAGCTGGGAGTTCCTTAGAGAAGTGATTGTAAACAACTATTCTTTTTAAACCTTAACACAGATGAAGCTGCTCTTAACCTTTTGAAAGAATTGGGCCCATCAGGAATTGAAATGGAGTTGCGAGGCCTGACTCCTGACTGCGGTGGGTCTGTAGCAGCCATGCAAGGCTTCTTGAGAATGATTGGGCTGATGCTGGACAGAAAGCGAGATTTCGAGTTAGCCCAGGCATACCTTGCATTGTTCCTAAAGGTAAGTCTAATGTAAGACTTTTTTCTTTCTCTTGGATTTCTAGTGGAAAGTAACAAAATTTTGGTGCACATGGCAATGTTCATATCTCCTTTATCCAACATGATGCTATTTGTATAGGAGCCAATAACCTGAAATAAAATTTATGTGTCTGACCAGCCAAAGTTTTAATTTTTAGACATTGATTATGTTTGTGTACATCTTGTACCCAGTGACTACCGTATTAGGCAGAGGCAAACAGAGCTTAGGTTTGTAGTCTTTGACTTTTTTTTTTTTTTTTTTTTTTTTTTTTTTTTTTTTTTTTTTTTTTTTTTTTTTTTTTTTTTTTTTTTTTTTTTTGGTTTTTGGGCCACACCCAGTGACGCTGAGGAGTTACTCCTGGCTATTCGCTCAGAAGTCGCTCCTGGCAGGCACCGGGGACCATATGGGGAACCGGGGGATCGAACCATAGTCCGTCCTAGGTTAGCACAGGCAAGGCAGGCACCTTACCTCCAGCGCCACTGCCCGGCCCCAGTCTTTGACTTTTATAAACAATACAGCTTAGGCTGTTTTTGATTTGATACAAAATATCATGTATTCTTCACTTTCTCTATCATCATGAAGAAAAGGTCAAGTTTGTTTATTTCATTTGTTTTTGCTCTACTACAGAAATTTGCCTTTGTTCTGGTTGAGAGTTGTAAGCACTTTAGCAATAATGGTTAATTTAATGGTGAGCATAATGGAAATGCTGGCTTTCAGTAGATTAGAGATTATTAGCTGTGGTTCCCCAAGCACTACTTGAGTAAATCAAATTTTCTCTTATTCATATTCTTTTAAAATCATCTCTAAAGATCAGAGAGCTAGTATAGTAGGGATAATTCTTGACCTTTTACATTGCTGAACACGGTGCACAGAGCCAGAAGTGTGCCAAAAACAAAACAAAATAATTTGTATGGGGCCAGAGAGATAACACAGCAGGGAGGGCATTTGCTTTGCACGCAGTCAACCCGGGTTTGATCCCAGGCATCTCTTAGACTCCTGAGCCTGTTGTGTTCGATTGCTAAACACAGAGCCAGAAGTAGCCCCTGATCACCAGCAGGTGTGGCCCCAAAACAAAACAAAACAAAATTTGGAAAGTTGATAATTCAGTGTAGGGTGAAAAAAGCCAAAATGTCACAAGTTGTTTTCTATCTTTTCTTGTATTTATGAGTTAGTTCCTAAATATAAATACATTTTTTCTTACTCAATTTGTTTTGTTTTGTGGGTCATAACCAGCAGCACTCAGAGCTTAATCTTCCTTGTGTACTCAGGGTTCACTCCTGGCTATGCTTGGGTTCCAAATGTGAGTGCTGGGAATGAAAGCCAGGTTGACCACAAAAGCAAGAGCCTTACCCCTGTACCTGTGATCTGTAAATTTTCTTAAATGTTTAGAAAACAAAATAAAGGACCTTATTGCTATTTATTACAGTGGGTTACAAGAAAAAATAATGAACACAAAGATGCAGTGTTAGAGGAAGAAGGGTCTTTTCTCTGTGTAAGCCAGGCCTGCCATGAAGTAGAGGAGAGCAATTTCACAGGAGTCATATATACCAGAACTCAGTTCGTCTCAGAGAGATGGTTATAGATCAGCTTCGAAGGAGATAGAACTCAGTTATCTTTTGTAGTTCCTTTGGGAGATATTTGAACTCAGAATATACAGGTTTTCCTAGATACTCAGTGTAATTCCTACTTACACAGTTACTACATATTTTTTCTTTTTAGTTACACCTTAAAGTGCTTCCTTCAGAGCCATTACTCCTAGAAGAAATGAAAAGACTATCAGCACAGGTGGAAGAAAATTGGATCCATTTACAGTCCCTTTTCAATCAAAGCATGTGTGTTTTAAATTACATAAAAAGTGCTTTATTATAAAAATTTATTTAAGTGAATAAAATTTTATATTAAAATGTTCCAGTTTAATTTATATATGTCAGTATTTTTATGTGAAAAGAAAATAATTGGTAGTTCTACTAACTGATAATTCTCTGATGCTGAATCTTTTTTTAAATGCTCTTGTTTTAAAAGAGTTAAACTTCTCAAATCATATTTTCTGAGTACCTTTGTTTGACTTATTAAAAATTGAGATCACCAGCTTATGTTATTTGAATATTGTATACTTAAGGAAAACTTATCTAAATTACTTTGAATTTATCACAATAAAATTATTAAATAAAATAAATCACTTTGAATTTAAATTAAAACTAAAATGATTTATAGTTAGGAAAAGCATCTCCATGTTGTGTAAGTACACATTTATGTTTTCCCCCTCCTCCTGCCTCTAATGAAAATATGCAGACTTGGGTTATGTGAATGTCCTGTGTGCAGCACAGATGTGGATATGAACTTGGATTAGAGTGACAGCTCTGAGTTTTCTGACATAGCCTCAGTTCTCTTCCTCTTCTCTCTCTTGCGCTCTTTATCACTTGCTCACTTGCTCTGTCTGTCTCATTCTTACTCAAGAATGCCAGAGACACTTTTATAAGGCAGCCTGCTATAAGACAGTTAAATCCTAATATAGACCAGTAAAATTCCCAATTATGCTCAAGGTACTGCCAAAGGAATTTCATCCTTGTTGACATTATTATTTAACTAGAAACCTCTAATTACTTTTCCTCATACCTAGCAAAATTTACAAACTGGGAGTTTCTCCTTCCTTATCATTTTCTTTTCATTCTTTAAAATTTCAATATGTAAATTAAAAATTTTCTAGATGGAATTCCCTAAAACTTTTAGTATTACAGATTCAAAAGTTAGTGCGCTGGAGATAAGGTGCCTGCACTAACCTAGGACGGACTGTGGTTCGATCCCCCGGTTCCCCATATGGTCCCCCGTGCCTGCCAGGAGCGACTTCTGAGCGAATAGCCAGGAGTAACCCCTGAGCGTCACCGGGTGTGGCCCAAAAAACAAAAATATAAAATAAAAATAAGAATAAAAGAATGAGTTTACTAAAATAGTACAACTTTAATTTTTTATTATAAAATATTTAAGCACCATAATTACAAGCATGATTGTATTTGGATTTCAGTCATAAGCAGAACACCTCCCTTCACCAGTGCAACATTCCCACCACCGATGCCCCGATCTCCCTCCTCCCCCTCCCCTGCCTGTATTCAAGACTGGCATTGTACCTCTCTCATTAACTTTATCATACTAGTTGTTTCCCTAACAGCATTCACCACACTTTGTGGTGAGCTTCATATTGTGGGCCCTTTCCTTCCAGACTTCCCTCTGTTGTCTCTGGAATTATTACAATAATGTCTTTACTTTTTTAAAACCCATAGATTGGTGAGACTATTCTACATATATATATATATATATATATATATATAGGTTTTTTGTTGTTGTTTTGTTTTGTTTTGTTTTTTTGGTTTTTGGGTCATACCCAACAGCGCTCAGATACTCTATACCTCTATACTCATATACTCAGAAATTGCTCCTGGCAGACTCGGGGGACCATATGGGATGCCGGGATTCGAACCGCCATCCTTCTGCATGCAAGGAGAATGCCCTACCTCCACCTATCTCTTTCCCTCTGACTTATTTCACTCAGCATAATAGATTCTATCTACATCCACATATAGGAGAATTTCACGACTTCATCTCCTTATGGCTGCATAACATTTCATTATGTATATGTACCATATACACAATGGGATATACACAATGAAGGGCATCTTGGTTATTTCCAGAGTCTGGCTATTGTAAATAGCGCTGCAATAAATATGGGTATGAGGAAGGAATCATTGAATTGTATTTTTGTGTTCCTAAGGTATATCCCTAGGAGTGGTATAGCTGGATCATATGGGAGCTCAATTTCCAGTTTTTGGAGGAATCTCCATATTTTCCATAAGGGCTGGACTAGATGGCATTTCCACCAGTAATGAATAGGAGTTCCTCTCTCTCCACATACCCACCAACATTGCTTGTTCTCATTCTTTCTTCTTTGGCAAAGTGTTTATTTCTTCTCCCCATTTTTTAATGGGATTAGATATCTTGTAAAATTCTGTCAGTGCCTTATATATTTTGCATATTAACCCCTTATCTGATGGGCATTGGGTGAATAAATGTCTCCTATTCAAAAGTTAAGCTCTCACTGCAGATGACATATACTATATTTAGAAAACCCTAAAAACTACCAAAAAGCTTCTACAAATAATAGACTCATAGCAAAGTGGCAGGATGCAAAATAAACATGCAAAAATCAATGGCCTTCTTATACACCAATAATGATAGAGAAGAAATGTAAATAAAAAAAAACAACCCCAGGGACCTGGGAGATAGCATGGAGGTAAGGCGTTTGCCTTTCATGCAAAAGGTCATCAGTTCGAATCCCGGTGCCCCATATGGTCCCCCGTGCCTGCCAGGAGCAATTTCTGAGCATGGAGCCAGGAGTAACCCCTGAGCACTGCCGGGTGTGACCCAAAAACCAAAAAAAAAAAAAAAACAAAAAAAAAACAACCCCATTCACATTAGTGTTGCACAATACAAATATCTTAGATTTAACTAAAGGCGTGAAGGACCTATATAAAGAAAACTACAAAACCCTGCTTCCAGAAATAAGAGAGGACACGCAGAATTGGAAACACATACTGTGCTCATGGACTGGCAGGATTGACATCATTAAAATGGCAATATTCCCCAAAGCATTTCACTGATTTAATGCAATCCCTCTAAATATACCCATGACATTCTTCAAAGAAGTGGATCAAACATTCCTGAAGTTTATTTGGAACAATAAACGCCAACGAATAGCTAAAGCAATAATTATCAAAACAGCATGGTATTGGAATAAAGACAGATCTTCAGATCAATGGAATAGGCTTGAGTATTCAGAGAATATTCCCCAGATATACAATCATTTAATTTTTGATAAAGGGGCAAGAAATCCAAAATGGAGTAAGGAAAGCTTCTTCAACAAATGTTATTGGCACAACTAGTTAGCCACTTGCAAAAATGTGAACTCAGCCTCCCAGCTCACACCATGTATGAAGGTCAAATCCAAATGGATTAAAGAGCTTGATATCAGACCTGAGACCATAAGGTATATAAAACAACATGTAGGCAAAACACTCCATGACATTGAGACTAAAGGTATCTTTAAGGAGGAAACAGCACTCTCCAAACAAGTAGAAGCAGAGATAAACAGATGGGAATATATTAAGCTGAGAAGCTTCTGTACCTCAACAGAAATAATACCTAGGCTACAAGAGTCACCCACTGAATGGGAGAAATTAAAATTTAATTTTAAAACTCTTCAATACTCTATAACTGTATTCTAAGGATATTACAGTCCGTGTAAAAGTTGTAGTTAAGTGCTATACTAAAAGTAACCGAAATTATCTTTTTTTTGTGGGTGCCCTTCCTGCAGGGACACCCCAATTAAGATGTGGTTATTCTTTCTTGGAGGGAGACGCAAACACAAAGACAGACAAGAGTGGGAAAAGGATTTCAGCCAAGACTGAACCCAATTCCAATTTATTGAAACTCAAGGCCCGGCTTATATATATTTTTGTGGGCATAGTTCTACTCGAACAGGCATAACAGGATCCATTAGCAAATGATATGGAATGTGCAGATAATGAGATCTGTCTCTACTATGTCAGGATGAACTGATAATGAAACCTATCTCTGGCAGGTGGGGTACACAAGTAAGGTGACCTTAAATGTTTAATACTTGAGGCTACCTGTTTTGATTATGGCTCTCTATTTGGTGCCCTCAAGTAATTTCTCAAGGCTGCCTGCAGGTGGGATATAAGGTGACCTTAAATGTTTTACATTTAATTCCTGAGGTTATCTGCTTTGAGCAAAGTCACAAAGTTCAAAGTCACAAGGTCCTAAGTATTCTGCCTGTTCTAAGGGGCTCCATACACTTTTTTAAGAGTACAGAAATTGTTTTATTTGAAATTCTATTAATAATATTTTGTCAGAAAAGACTTCCCTGTATATATCCCATCAAGGAAGTGATGAAGGAAGAAGTACAAACCTGTGTGTGCATACTGCTCTAGTTTACTTCTAACTTTATTTAAACATCTTGTCTTAAAAATGTTCATAATACCACTGTTTCAGTCATTCATTGTTTAACACCGGTACCTCACCACCAGTGTAAATTTCCTCCACCACTATCCTGTTTCCCACCTATCTCCCAAGCCTCCCATTAGCATACACAACTTTATATTGCTTGTTATAATAATGGCATGTGGAAGTATCAAAAAATAAAAAATAGTTCAATAACAGAAAGTGAAAATTGTTATATCACAATTTGATTTATTAAAGTCAATTGAAGACTTCCTGAGCTAGATGAGCATTGTTACTGTTTTTGTTCATTAGACTTCAGTGGTTTCTATGCTACTTTCTCATCTTATTTAATGTATTCCTTCTGGGCTATCAATATTGTGGAATTTGGAGGTGTTGCATATGCAGCATGTTTGCACCATGTGTTCCAGTATCTGTAGAACTGAGAGAATTCTCTGCCCACTCTCTTTCTGAAGATCTCAAGAGTTTTCAGCAAAAAGACCAGTGTACCAGTGACTCATTCTCTTGGCTTGCCATATCTTCCAAAATTAGTCACGAAACTGCAGCTAGGCCATTTACATGGCAATAAATGTCGCTGGTATCTGCTCTCTTAATTTTAAGTTACAAATGTAAAGACATCTGAAATAAGCCCATACAACTATTTTTAATTCCAGTATCTTACGTAGAAGTTACTTCTAACTTTCCGTCTGAAGCATTTAAAGCTGAATATACATGTAACATATAGTAAAGAAATTTTTACTATGTGTTGTACTAAGTAGAAATGATGAGCATGTAGGTGATATTTAAATATTTATTAGAAGTTCTGAGTAGCAGAATAACAGCTAAGATTAAGATGCTCCACTATGAGACTGAGAAAATCTAGAAACTAAGATGGGGAACCATTTAAAAAGAACAACATACCAGAGAATATGGAATGGGCTCTAGAGGTACAATGTAAGAATCATTGAAATCTGAGGAATAGGAAGGCAAATTTGATCAATAAAAAGAGAAATTAGAGCTAAGAATTTCCCAGAGTTGAGCTATACAAGCAACCAAATAAAAGAGACCCAAAGGGTCCCAGCAAAACTTGACTCAATGAGGAAAATTCGAAAAAACGTGCTCAGAATGATGAAAAACAAAGATTTTAACAGCAAGATTTACAAAAAAAAAACTAAACAAAGGAAAACTCATAATATGAAGTCGATCTATCAAATGAGACTGAGCCAGAAGAGAATGAAATGGAAAACTCAAATTAACATATCACCAAGAATATTCATCTAGATTATCATTCAGATTTGAAGGAATCATACAGAGCTTGGTAAATAGGCAACTGTGTAGGAGATTCATGCCTTGAAGTCTGTTTTCAAATAAGCATTAAATGAACTTTATTTTTTAATTGATTGCTTTAAGCATTGTGATTCCAAAATTTGTCATTCTTGGGTTTCAGTCATAATGTACTCCATCCTTCTTAGCTAGTGCACCCTTTTTGCCATGATGTCCCATTTCCCTCCCATCTACCACCCCACCACTGCTGTCTCTAGGACAGGCAATTTGCTTCTTTCACCCCCTCTTCCTGTTATCACTGTGGTCTACACTTATTGTCAATGGAAGGGTCCCTGGTGTTTCACTTTCTCCACTCTCAGCACCAAGTTCTTGTTCAGAGTGATCTATCGTCCTAGCAGACCCTTCTCTAACTGCACTCTTTTCAGAGCAGATTTTCCAGTATGTGGCACTGAGTATGTTACTTAGTCATGTGCTTAAGATTGTTTTCTACTAAGAAAACAAGAAAGGTCTTAAGAAAGGTGTTTACTTCTAGTTTGCCAAGGAATTTATACATTTTCAAAAATTGATATCTCATGTTTTATATCTGATCAAGTTTTTTTACATCTATAAAGATTGTATTTCAATATTTCTATTAATGCAGATAGTTAGGCAGAATCTATATTTTCTAATATAAAGCTACTATTCCCTGTCTTAGCAGCAAATACACTTTGTATTTTTATAGGTCTATTCAAATTTTCCCTTTTGAATGTTCTTTTTTTGGGGGTCACACCGGCAGCGCTCAGGGGTTACTCCTGGCTCCATGCTCAGAAATTGCTCCTGGCAGGCACGGGGGACCATATGGGGCACCGGGATTCGAACCGATAACCTTTTGCATGAAAGGCAAACGCCTTACCTCCATGCTATCTCCCGGGCCCCTGAATGTTCTTAATTATCTTCGTGCATAGTAAAATTTACATTTGCCGAGTTTACCTATTTAATGTTAACTCTAAAATGAGTTAGCACAGAATTGTCCATTATCTTTAAATTTATATACCTCTAAACATTTAGTCTTGAAAATATTACATTTTAATAGACTAGTTCTCTTTATCTGTATCACCCCTACACACACACACACACACACACACACACACACACACACACACACAAACACACAAACACACAAACGCACGCACATAAAGTGAAAAAAGGTCTCTCCCATATAGTGGATATAAAGAAACATAGTAAGAGAACAACATATATTCAGTCATTGAAACTAGAAGATTTTGTCTATTAAACTGAGCTTCAATGGAGTGGGAGATTGGGAAGGTCTTTGGGACATTGGCGTGATGGGAAGTATACTCTAGGGATGGGCTTGCTATTCTAATGATGTGTGCATGGAAAGTGATATTAAACATTTTGTAAATACTACTATTAATAAAAATGATTGTTAAAGAAATGTAAAGTGATATATTTTAAGATCTATCATTTATGCTTTTAGATTTTCATCTGGAATTGATTTGTCCAGAGTATAAGTTATACCTTAATTCAGAAGCTTGTATAAATACAGAGAAATATGTATTAAGGTAGCTACTCTCTTGGATATTAAAACTTTTTTTTTTTTTTTTTTTTTTTTTTGGTTTTTGGGCCACACCCGGTGACGCTCAGGGGTTACTCCTGGCTATTCGCTCAGAAGTCGCTCCTGGAAGGCACAGGGGACCATATGGGGAACCGGGGGATCGAACCGCGGTCCCTCCTAGGTTAGTGCAGGCAAGGCAGGCACCTTACCTCCAGCACCACCGCCCGGCCCCCGGATATTAAAACTTTTTATAATTTTTTAGTAATTCAAAATATATTGAAGTCTCATTCAGTAAGACTTCTGTGATGACTGAGTTAAATGTCAAATTCTAGGGCAGGAGCCATATCATAGAAGGCAATTGCCTTGCATGCAGCTGGCCAGGATGAATCCTTGGCATCACATGTGATTTCCAAGCCTGCCAGGAGGGATTTCTGAGTGCAAATCCAGGAGTAACCTCTGAGTTACCAAGTATGATCCAATGAAAGGAAGGAAGGAACCTGGGTCTGGTACAGTGCAAATGCCCTACAGCTATGCTATCACTCCAGTCCCTCAAAAAATTTCTTAAATATTTATGAGCACAGCAAGCTGAATCTCTGATTTTGTACCAAATTTGTAGGGATAATTTAGAGAATTACACTAGTATTTCTCTTAAAGAATCCATGTTCTTAAATCAATTCTTTTGTGGATTTAGTTTTGCAAGTTTACAAAAAAAAAAAAAACGTGTTTCAAAAGATGTATTTCTGATATTTGCAGTCAAATGCCCTACCACTGAGCTATACTCCCAGATGTATTGCTATTATTTGATATCTGTTTCTAGTGTTTCTAATATATTTTAGATTTAGCTACTTCTGTCAAGGTAAGAACAATTTGATCCCTTCTTATTGGGCAGGGAGTAGTGTACTCCTAAGTGCTACTCAGAGGACTCAGATTTACTTCAAACTCAATACTAAGGCCCAAGAATTCAGTGTTTCTCAGCCCACAGATAGTGCTAAGGACCACTAGGGTTGTCCACGACTGTGATGCTCGGGAGCCATGTGGTTCAAAGGATTAAAACATGGTGGGGCATATGACTCACCTCTGTACTATCATTCCCTACTACACTATGCTCTTAACACTATAGGACAAGAATTTTTTTTTTTTGGGGGGTTCACACCCAGCAGTGCTCAGGGGCTACTCCTGGCTCCACACTCAGAAATCACTCCTGTCAGGCTCGGGGAATCATATGGGTTGTCAGGATTCGAACCACTGAACTTCTGCATGCAAGGCAAATACCTTACCTCCATGCTGTCTCTCTGGCCCCAGGACAATATTTTTAATGTTATACTATAGATGATATTATTTGCTTTAAATTTCTGATATACTAGATTATTACTAATTTTCTACTTAAAGTGTTTTGTTTTTGCTGCTGCTGTTTGTTTAATCTAGAGCAAGACAAGGGATATATAGCTCTGTGATAAAATACTTGCCAAGTATGTGTAAGTCCTGGGTTCAGTTTTCAGTAACTAAAATATAAAGTGAAAAAAAAAATAAAGCCAGAGATTGGAATTTCCCAAGTGATTTGATAGCATAATTTGAAAAGTGTCTTTTCACTGACATAGTATTTAGTTAATTTTATTCAAAGATTTTATTCCTATAATAGAAATAATTCTAAGTAAAAACTGATACATGATAGTCTGCTGCATGGAATGACCCATATTTCATATTCTTTAATTTTTTAATTTAAATTTAATTTTAAAATTTTATTTTTAAAATTAAATTTAAATTTAAGAATATTTCATATTCTTTAATTTTTAGTTTTTACTGTATTTTACAATAAAATCAATGGTTTCATATATACATCACACCAGTGCCCCACCTCATGCAAGTTTTCACTACATGAATGGAACTTAAGTATATCACTTCACTGAATGAAATAAGTGAGAAGGAAGGGAATAGATACGGAATGATCTATCATTTTTTTTGGATTTAAAGATGCATGTTAATGGAGCAGTGAATGGACAAATGCAACAGAACTGGAAAGTTGCTCTAGCTTTTTTTATTTTTTTTTAAATAAAAAGCCTGACCTAATAAAAATGAATGTTATTTTGAAGTCTTTCTATAGGGTGATATTACTAAATAGAATTTTCCATTTTCCATCTCTTATGACATCAATATTATTAAATTATATTTTAATTTATTTTTTCAAATTTATTTGTCCAAGTTTTATTAGGGTCATTTTTTATTTATTTATTTATTTATTTATTTTTGGTTTTTGGGTCACACCCGGCAGTACTCAGGGGTTACTCCTGACTCCATGCTCAGAAATTGCTCCTGGCAGGCACGGGGGACCATATGGGGCACCGGGATTCGAACCGATGACCTTTTGCATGAAAGGCAAACGCCTTACCTCCATGCTATCTCCTGGGCCCCCATTTCTTTTTATTAATGGTTTGGTTGTGAGCCACAAAAGTACAACTCAAGAATATTGGTGTTCGGGGCCGGAGAGATAGCATGGAGATAAGGCGTTTACCTTTCATGCAGAAGGACAAGTGGTTCGAATCCCGGCATCCCATATGGTTCCCTTTGCCTGCCAGGGGCGATTTCCGAGCATAGAGCGAGGAGTAACCCCTGAGTGCTGCTGGGTGTGACCCAAAAACAAACAAACAAAAAAAGAACATTGGTGTTCACAATCCAAATATAAAAATTAGCTTTAGTTATTGCTAGATACATGGCTTCCTCAGACATTAGTTTTTCCATTTCTCCCTCTTTGCTCTTTTCACTGTTTGTTGTTTGTCAAGATATCCTCATTCCCTGGTTGACTACATATTTGCAGAGGTCCTACTTTGTGCTTGGACTATCATCCATTCCACTACCAGTGAAACATTGCATATATTTGTTTAAATTAAACAGTGATGTTTAAATCCTAAAATAAAATCTCAATGAGCCTACTCTTCTTTCAAGCATCATCATGGGTTAATTGTGTGATATTATCTAGGCAGCCCACATAGTTTTGCATGACTGTGGGTGAACTTGGAAAGCTCTGGCAATTGTTCCTGACTTTCTGAACAGAGGAGAAAGCAGTGAGCAAGTAGAGTGCCAACAGTCTGACGACAGAGCCAGGGTGCAGAGTGAGGAGTGAGCTAATAGTGTGACTGCAGCAGCCTAACTGAGGGCCTGACAGGAAGACTCATTGAGTGACACAGACTTAGTGGCACAGTGGTGGGCGGAGGAAAGGGCAGGAAGGGTTTTCAACACTAGGTATTCCCTCTACCCACACCATCTTGAATAAAAGGAGTAGATAGAACCACTGAGAAGAAAGGCATATTCTTAGTAAAGAATGTGAGCACAAAACATCACCAAGTATTTGCAACAAATCAAATTATTGTGAAAGACTGATACTTTTTGTCTGGTAATTTTATTCACTCCCTGGTCCCAGTGGTGAATGTAAATTTGTGATGAAATGTACTGTGATGTAAAGATTTCTTTAGAGATTTTGATATTACGTGCTGAATTTCTAATTTAAAATATGTTAATTTCCATTTCCACCTAAATTCTACCGCCATCTCTAATAAGGATAAGGTGAGGTGCTTGCCTGCTGTAGCCAACCTTGCTTTCATCTCCAGCTGAACACAACCAGGGGTACTCCTGGGCACAGAATGATGAAATTTTCACTAAAAGAATATTTTAAGCTATTCCTGGTTTAAAAACAAATGATTATTTGAGTAGAAAATATGCCATCATTTTTTCAATGAATATTAAATTATCATCATCTAAATTTCTGTTGTATAAAAACACTTTAAAAATGAGGAAAGACCAGTAATTGAATTATTGGTTATTGTACACTTTTCCAGATTTAACATAATTCCAGTCTTTTCAACTCATCTTTACCTTTTTCTAAATCTTGCCTCTATGTAATAACTCTGACCCTCATTACTGGGCACACCCTATTCACAAGAGTAAATATTACACAAACTTGTTAATGGGAAAGTGGCAGGTGAGTGGGATGTATCCTGGACTCACCTTAACTTTATGTATCAAATATCTGAGCAGTGTAATGTGTCAAAAGATTACACCATGACTTATTCCCTCCTCCCTTCCTCCTACCCTCTCTTCTATCCATCTATATTCACTCCATTTTCTCCATTCTTCTCTTCCTTCCCTTGCTCCCTTTTCCTTCCTCCTTTCCTTCCTTCATTCCCTCTCTCCCTCCCTCCCGCCGTCCCTCCTTTCCTTCCTACCTTCATTCCTTCCCTTTTTCTTTCCCCTTCCCTCATTCCCTTCCTTCTTTCTTGTCTTCCTTCCTTCTTTCCTTCCATTCCTTCCTTCCTTCCTTCTCCAAGGGACTGTGAATGGTAGTTTTACCCCTCATGCACTGGACACTGTCTTATCGGCTAGTCAATGGAGCAGAGAGCATGGCAAATTGGTGTCTATTGCTCTGACCAGGAGATAAAGTGAGTGGCATTGTTGAAGTAAACTAGTAAGAAGAAAAAGTATGTGGAGACCATGTATTTCTTTTGACTGTCATTCTCTTTGCTCTGCAGTTCATTCAGCAATCCTTTGTAGTGTTCAACTAAGTGCTAGAGCTCCTTATGCAATAAGACAGCTTTTTCTAACTCCAGGACACAACTAGAGAAAGCAAGATAGCAGACTGTCTACTGTGAAAATCAGAAGTGGCCAAATGATCAAATGCTAGTTATCTCTTGGGATGTGTGAAAACAAATAAATCTTAAACTGAATACAGGAAAAAAATTATCTATATCATTTCATGTGGTTTTATTTTAAATCGGGCAAAAAATCTTAGCAACTTCTGGCTTAGATATTTCAGTACTATTTTATTAAAACAGCATGCCTTACAAATTTATTCATAGTTGAGTTTTAGACATACAGTGTTTCAACATCAATCCTACCACCAGTGTCAACTTTTCTCAGTCAGTGTCCCCAGATTCCCCCCCCCCACTACCCCTAGCCCCTCAGCCTGCCACATTGATAGGCACAGTTTTAAAAATAGTTGTTACAGTTTGTATGTCCTGTTTTCAGTGTTGACTCTGTGGCTCTCTGGTTTGAATATTTAGCTAGATATACCACACATCTATACCACTGTACCCAAATCCTCTTGAAACCAACCCCCTCCTCCCATTGTTTCCCATTTGTCTCTTTCTACTACTCTCAACTCCTTTCTTTCTCTATCCTTCTTTTCCTTATTTGGGGACCAAGAGTGACCTAGGCATCCACCCTTTAAAATTTAAAATCCACCATTTTTTAAATTCCATTTGCTTTTTCTTTAATTTAATTTGCCAAATCAAGTATGTATGTATGTATGTATGTATGTATGTATGTATGTATGTTTGTGTATATATAAGTACTCACAGATTTCTAGCCATCCTCCCTACTATGTATATCCTTTTGCACATATATTCTCTGTAGATGGCAGAATCACACTTCCTTCATAAGGCAGTCCCTGTAGCTGCAGTTGTATTTCTTTTCGTCCAAATAACTGGACATCTCCAGGAACCTCCAGCCACTGTTTTGACCTGACCACATTCAAGTGGATGCCTCTGGCATTTTCTTTTTGAGAGAAACAGCTAATCTTCAGGTCCTGTCTCTTTTCTCTGTCCTTGACTGAACCACAAGTAATAAATGACCCATTCAAGTAGCCCTGAGTCACTTGGCATCTGGTTGGACCTGGAGCTCTTCCAGGGAATGGTGAGAAAGGCAGCTTTTGGCAACGTGACGCTTGCCGAAATGATGTGTTACATGTCTGAGCTTTCCCAGAAAGCATGAGAAAGATAGGGTGGAGAGTTTCCCTCTCCTTCAACAATAAACAGAAATAATCTACTTGATTCCACATGAATTAAATGCCACAGAAAGGCCCCATCTCTCATTAACTTATCTCTTTGCCCTTTACCTGATGAGCCCCACGAAGGAAATTAGCATTTCTCTTCCTGCTGGGAATTGACAGCCGCTCACCAACTATACCACACCTTGAATGGTTTGAAATCAATTGATCTTTTTCTTTTATTAATATAATTTTTATTTTAATCATAGTAGCTTACATATCATTGACAATAATATTTTAGGAACATATTAACATAAAATCAGGGGAATTCATCACTGAATTGTCCTCCCTCCACCTCCGTTCCTGTCCTACCTCCCATATCCTCCTCCCTCACCCCCGGGGCAGCTAGAATAAGTGGTCCCTTTTGTGCCTAGCTTACTACTTCACTAAGTTTGGTGTATGACCTTTGGTGTACACCTGTTTGGTGTAAGACCTCCCTTATTTCCTCCTCTAATTGGGAGGCAGGCCTAGATAGTTCAAGTTATGTGGTTTTGTTTGAAGAAGAGAAAAGTAATAAACTGGGGAAAAAACGAAATACGCCAAAAATGGGCAGAGTCCTTCTAGAAGCTCTCATCCTAGGTTTGAGAGATGAAAGGGAAAAAGAAGGTGAAACATCAAAACAGTACAAAAAAAAAGTGTCGAATGAAATATCCAGTGAGCACTCCAACAATAAAGATACGCAATTGACCTTTTTCAAAAGATCTAAACTTGAAAACAAATATGGTCCTTTCTTTACATTCAAAGGATTTTTTTTCTTATGTCTTTTTTCTGTCTTTTTACCTTTTAAGTTTCAGTTACTCATTAGTCGCCCATGAATTAAAAATAAGTGTAGTAATAAAATTAAGTACAGCAAGTATAGAAAGATACTGGGGGTAGTGTGAGCAAGTATAGTCAAATGAATTTTATGGATGTTTTCATTGTAATGTTACATTGCACAACTTATTTCATTTTATTATTATTTGTGTCCCAATTGTGCATATTCTATCAAATAAATTATCATTGGTAGGTATATAAGAAAAACTATATGTGTGTATGTGTGGGTGGTAGTAGTGAGTTCTATGCTATTTGTGGTTTCACGCATCATCTGAAAATCTTGATATATCTTTAGTGAAGAGATTCTGCATTTTATGCAGCAAAAACGCTGAACAAAAAGATTACTGCAGGTTCGTAGGGAGAATTTAAATTATGAAAGTGTCTCATCACTTTCTCCCATCTTCAAAGTGTTCAACTTGGTTGATTGTCCTTTACTGCCAACATGGAAGCCACACCCCAAGGCTCTGCCCTACTTATACTGTCCACTTCCAGTACATGTCCAACTTTGCTGAGAGCCCACTTCCTCTTGTATACACAGCATATTTTCAATTAATGTCTTTTTTGGGGGGGCCACACCCAGTGACACTCAGGGGTTACTCCTGGCTATGCGCTCAGAAGTCACTCCTGGCTTGGGGGACCATATGGGAAACCGGGGGATCGAAACGCGGTTCGTCCTAGGCTAGTGCAGGCAAGGCAGGCACCTTACCTCCAGCGCCACCGCCCGGCCCTGATGTCTATTTTCTTAATTTTCAGAGTTAATCAGCACTCCATGGGGGTACCAGAAATCCCTCTAAGGTAGTCACAGAAAATTATAAAGCGGTATTTCACAATACGGCTAAATTTATTTGACTCTTCTGGACCTCAGGGTTCCTATTTATACATCATATTATGTTACTCTTGTTATTTCTTATATTTGGATTTAGATTTCAAACACAGAAATTATCAAGACAAGGGGCCTGAGAGATAGCTTGAGGAAGGTGTTTGCCTTGCATGCAGAAGGACGGTGGTTCGAATCCCGGCATCCCATATGGTCCCTGGAGTTTGCCAGGAGCAATTTCTGAGTCTAGTGCCAGGAGGAATCCCTGAGCACTGCCGGGTGTGACCCAAAACCAAAAAAGAAAAAAATTATCAAGACAATCTAACCAAAATTTGATGAGGTTCTTAAATTATTTTCAAAATTTATACTTACTGTAATTTTAGGTAACACGATTAGAGCAGTGCCAAGTTTATGGTTTTGACGCAGATAGTTACTGCATCTCTATCATCACTGTCATTATGTCATCTTAATCATTTTTTAATCCTATCTATGATAGGATTTCATGCATGCAGTGATTTAACATCACACCCTCCACTGAGTGTTCCTTTCCCTCCACCATTGTCTCAGGGATCCCTCTCTTTTTTAAGTTCAGTTCTGTAGACCAGTTCTAAGGTTATGTTGCATTTGACCATTTGTTGTTCTCTTACTATATCTCTGTATATATGACAGAGATCATTCTGTCTATCTCTCTCCTTCCAACTAACATTACCAGCTGGACACCTGATAATTCCATCCATGTAATTGCAAATTGCATGATTCTGTTTTATTTTACAGTAGATTGCTATTCCATTGTGTATCTACAACACAGCTCCTTTATCCAATCATCTGTTCTTGGAGATTTAAGTTGCTTCTATCTTAGCTGTAAGTAGTTCTGAAGTAGATTGAAGGAGTGCAATATCTTTTTCAAACGGTTCTTTAGTAACCTTGTTGGGTCATATGGAAGCTCAACTCTTAGTTTTTCAAGAATGTCCATGTTTTCCAAAAATATCAAGCCATCAAAATTCTCAGAGAATGAGGGTTTCTTATTCCCCACATCCAGGCCAGCAATCATTGTCTTTGTTTATTTTGATATGTGCAAAATGAATTTGATTGTTGTTATAATTTACATTTTCTTGTTGGTAAGTAATGAAGAGCGTATTTTTATATACCTATTCATAACCTGTATGTCTTCTCTAAGTAAGTGTCATATTTTCACAAAATTTTTTATTGGGTTTTTGTTTTGGGGGTTTTTTTTGGGGGGGTCACACCTGGCTGTGCTCAGTGTTCTGGCTCCACACTCAGAAATTGCCCCTGACAGGCTCGGGGGATCATATGGGATGCCAGGATTCAAACCACCATCCTTCTGCATCTAAGGCAAATGCCCTGCCACTGTGCTATCTCTCTGGCCCCTGAGGTTATTTTTTTGTTGTTCAGTGTTACAAAAATTTTATATATTTTGGATATTAACCTTTTGTCAAGTGAATAGTGTGAAAATATTTTCTTCCAGTCCATGGGATAGCTTTTGATTCTGGTCATTGTTTCTTTTGCAGTACAAATGCTTCTTAATTTAATGTAATCCCATTTATCTGCACTTCAGTTTGCTTGGCCAATGACATTGAATCATTGAAGATGCCTCTATATATAATGTCATGAATATAATTTATATTTATATAATATATGATTTATATATATTTATATATAAGTTGTATAATTAATAGATTGGGGTTTATAAATTTATAGATTTATAAATCAAGGTCTTTTGGGGGGGGTTTGGGCCACACCCGGCGGTGCTCAGGGGTTACTCCTGGCTGTCTGCTCAGAAATAGCTCCTGGCAGGCTCGGGGGACCATATGGGACACCGGGATTCGAACCAACCACCTTTGGTCCAGGATCGGCTGCTTGCAAGGCAACCATCACTGTGCTATCTCTCCGGGCCCAAATCAAAGTCTTTTTGTTGTTGTCGGGCCATGCCTATGGCGCTCAGAGGCTACTCTTGGCTGTGTGCTCAGAAATTACTCCTGCAGGCTTGGGAGACCATATGGGACTCTGGGGATCAAATACAGGTCTGCACTTGCATGACAAATGCCCTACATATCCTACCCACTGTGTTTTAGCTTCAGTCCCAACGCCTTTAATTTTATGTTTTTGTTTTTGTCTATTTTTGTTTATTTGTTTGTTTTGGGGGGTCACACCTCACAGCACTCAGGGGATACTCTTGGCTCTGTGCTCAGGAGTCGCTACTGGCAGGCACGGGGGACCATATGGGATGCGAGGATTCGATCCATCGTTTGATTAAATCAGCTGCGTGCAAGGCAAACGCCCTATCTGTGCAAGGCAAACGCCCTATCTGTGCTATCCAGCCCTAGGGCCTTTAATTTTGAATGGACGTATGTAAGATGTGGGATAAGGGTCTAGAGTGTGAGATATGTGCCTAAGTTTACATTTTTATATATGATTCAATAGTTTTTCCCAAAACCATTTGTTTAAGAGGTCATTCTTGCTCCACTGCATACTCTTAGCACCTTTGTCGAAGATTATATGAATATATACCTGAGGGTCTGTCTCTGAGCTCTTAATTCTCTGGGCTTTCAGTTCTTTCCATTAGTCTGCAAGTCTATCATTATTCCAGTACTACACTTGTGTTTACTAGCTTCACAGAATAAAGCTGTGGAAAGAGTAGCCTCATGTCATCTTTGTCTGACCTACGAAACCAGCACACAATCTATAATTCGTATCAATGTGGAACTTAAGAAACAATCTAAAGAAATATTTAAAACCAATAGGGCATGCATGAGAAGCTCCAACTCTGATTTTATGTATTATATTTTATAAATAGAATCATCATGAATTTCAAAGTTACAAAGTCATTCAGTTAATTAATTTCATAGTACAATATTCCAACACCCATTCCTGCACAAATGTCCAGTTTCTTCCATTGTGTTTCCATTTTCCCTTCATTTGCTCTAAAAATAGGCACTTTCTTTTTTAAGTAAGTAAAGACTTTAGTGTATACAGGAGTTTCTTTTTTTAAATATCTTTATTTAAGCACCAGCATTACAAACATGTGAGATAAAGTTTAGCAGGTACTTTTTAATCTTGTTTCACTACTCCATCCTCCTCCAGAGTGCATACTTCTCTCCACCATTGTAGTAACGTTCCTTTCCCTGACCCATTCCCACCAACTTCCCATCTCCTGAAAAACCAGTTTTCATGTTCTTTATTTTTGATGCCTATGTGCACATGTTATTCTCTGACCATGTTTATTTATATCTGCATATGAGAGATCTTTCTATATTATCTCTCTTCAACTTCACTCAGCATGATACTTTACAGATTCATTCATGTAGCAATAAACTGCATGACTTCATCTTTCCTTAAAGCCAAGTATTATTCCATTGTACATATATTTTAGTATATGAAAAAGTTTCCATAAGATTATTCTTGGAATTGTTGTATATAAAAATATTTCCTTAGTATTGTTCTGTGACTATTGCCCCACCTGACCTTCCAGGTGGGGACGCTGTGGAGTTGGCAATAAATAGCTTGATGGACAGGGGAGAGGAGTTCTTTTTCGAGAGCTGGTTGCAGGCTGCAAGAGGACTCTCTCTCTTTCTCTTTGCCCAATCTTTTACACTCTAACCTTCTTGTCTGTGTGTATTATTATTTGCTGCAGATAAATATTACCAAGGTCTCCCCCAAAAGGGGACAAGGGGATGGGAAGTAATTTCTCATTCTGGGGACTGTTCGTGGATTCACAAACACCCAACAAAGGATTTAACAGCAAAGATTCCCTACAATATGTATGATAGTTTTTTATCCAGTCGTCTCTTTGAGCTCTTGGGATGTTTCCCTACATTGGCTATTGTGAATAGCTACAATGAACATAGGAGTACAGACTTTTCTGCATTGTGCTTCCGGTCCTTGGACCAAGGAGTGAAATCTTTGTGTCATGTGGAAGCCTAATTTTTGAGAACTGACCATAATATTTTCCAAAAAGATTAAACTTGTCTAGCCTTTTTGGAAAACAATAAGGGTATTCATACCAGCAGTGATTGAATGAAAGGATACCCTTTTCCAACATCCATGTCAACATAGGTCATTGTTTTGGAAGTGAGCCAATCTCTTTGGTATGAGGTGATAACTCGTTTTGATTTGCATTTCCATAATAATAATATAGACTATTTCAGTATGCCTATTGGCTTGCGGGGGAGTATACCCGGAAACACTGAGGCTTCCTGGCTATGCGCTCAAAAATCACTCCTGGCAAGCTCAGGGGACCATATGGGATGCTGGGAATCAAACTGGGGTCCATCCACCCTGGGTTGGCTGCATGTGAAGCAAATGCCCTACTGCTGTGCTATCACTCCAGTGCCTCCAATTGGCCTTTTTTTTTTTTTTGTCCTCTAATAAAAAAAAATTTTTTTTTTGGGTTTTTGGACCACACGGGTGACGCTCGGGGGTTACTCCTGGCTATGCACTCAGAAGTCGCTCCTGGAAGGCACAGGGGACCATATGGGGTACCGGGGGATGGAACCGCGGTTCGTCCTAGGTTAGCGCAGGCAAGGCAGGCACCTTACCTCCAGCGCCACCGCCCGGCCCCCTCTTATAAAATTTCTAGTGATCTTTTCTATAGATTTTTTTGATGGGGTTATTTTTTTGTTGTTAAAGCTCAACGAGAAAACTATTAGATATATAAACCAGCACTTTATGTATCTTGGATTTTAATCCCTTCTCATGTGAATGGTAGGAAAATAATTTCTCCCATTCTGTTGACTATCTTTGTGTTCTGTTCATGGTTTCCTTTGAGGTGCAGATGCTTCTTAATTTAATGTCATTCTATGGGTTTATCTTTGCTTGCACATTATTGGCCAATAGTGTTACATTCTAGAAATGTCTCTAGCTTTAATGTCACATAGAATACTGTCTTTATTTTACTTTTTATTAACAATCTGAAATTCAGGCTTCCTTCCACTTAAAGGCTCATACCAGCTGGCCTTCTTCCTAACTGTCCCAACTCATTGGGTCTTAACTGTGATGGTTAAGTAAACATAAGCTTATATACTACTCTAATAATTGGGACAAAACATAAAGTACAATGGACAAGGCATTTGCCTCGTGTGCAACTGACCTGGGTCAATCCTCTCTTCCCCTGAGAAACTCGAGGCAAAATTATTGAGGGCAAAACCAAGAGCAAACTCTGGGCATTACTGGGTGTGACACAAAAACAAAGCTTTGTTGAGATAAATTTATATGTCAGAAATAATTTATATCTATTTAATGCAAACATTTGATCAATTTGGGCCAAAAAGCATCATGACACCATGAACACTCCTACCATCTTGGCTGAGTGAGAGTGCCCTCTGCTGTCTGCAGCAGCACACGCTCACTTAATGGAAAGAAGTGAAGGTAGTTTCACTTCCAGTTCAAACTGATGAGTCAGTGTTCTCGGCATTTCTTCTGTCAGTAGCAACAGCTTGTGACACTAAGATTGGAAGGAAATGTCAACCAGATGACAGTGGCAAACATAGTTGGTTTTCTCTCTCTCTCTATTTTCTTATCTATAAATATTAAATGATCCAATGAACTAATAGATAGGGAAGGTTTAGAAGAGTTTCCAGAGAGGTCATATTACATCAAAAGCCATCTCAATATTTTATTGATAATACTAAGTGGAGAAAATAATGTTTTTAAGTGAATATATAACAATAAGTTTTTCTTTCCATTAGAGATATGACAGTAAGTACTGTAGAGCATTTTAAAGAAGTAGTAGATAAGGAACTATGTTACACTATTCACTTTCTTGGAACTTCTACTACTTTTATTTGTTTGCTAGTTTTTGATGCTGAGGGGTTACTCCTGACTTTGCACTTAGAAATTACTCCTAGAAGACTTAGTAGGGGCATATAGGATGCCAGGAAATAACTTGGGTTGGCCATGTCAAGGCAAATGCCCTATCTGCTGTGCTATTGTTCCAGTCCTAGGAACTACTGATACATTTTTAAATGAATTCTGAAGAATGCAAATTTATGTAACATATATTGTATTTTTATAATTATATTTAATATAATATCTTTAGAATGTAGCTCTTCTTACTTCTATTTTCTTCAAATACAATATCTACCCAATTTTTCTGGAAAGACCCATGTCATATGGCATTTCTTTTAACGATGAGAAGGTTAATACCAATGGAAAATAGAATTGCTGGTTGTACTTAGCATACTGTTACAAATTATTTTGTAATCCAGAATTTTCCCATTTTGTTATTTGATTTTCTGCCAAGTGAATGATGTTGGGTTTAAATCAAATGACTACCTTAACTGTAGGGCACTGATTCTACAAAGTGCATCTAAAGTGACAAAGTGAAGAGATAAAAGTGTAAGGGAAGAGATTCTGAAGAAAGTGAAGTAAACTTTTAAGAAACTATGCTTCCATTTTTTCTTTCTTTCTTTTTTGTTTTAGGAAATATGCCTTCTTTTTTGTTGTTGTATCACTGGGTTTCAGGTGATCCATTAAGGGGATCAAGTACAAACTCCCATTCTGTACAAAAACCCACGACAAAGCATATACCTCCCATATTTCTCTGTACAAGATACAACTCCATTTTGTTGGTTCCTTTCCTCAACACACTCTAATCTTGATCCAATTTAGCTGCCAACTTTAAATTCTCCTGGTGTGCCCACAACTTCCCTACTTCATGATTTTACTCACCCTCTTTGCTCTTAAATTTGTGAGAGGAGAAAACATTGCTTTAGTAGTGGACCTCTGGCAAGCTCATAGATATTTTTGAATCCCATCAACTCTGATATAAGGTTAAAAACAGGCTCATTCGTTAGGGCTTGTTGAAAGTGCCAAACCCATGGTGAAGCATTTTCTATGTGTTTCTGTAGCTCAGGTGCCTCATTGTGCTCTGTCTGTGTGTCTTATTTTACTCCCTATGGAGTCTGCTGAAATACCTTGCATGTCCTAAGAGCTTCATCCTATGTGCTAGTCTAAAAAAGCTGGTTACATTTTGGGAAAATATTTTACTCCTCATAATATTCTTCCTTCCTTCCTTCCTTCTTTACTACCTTTCTTCCTTCTTTCTTTCCTACCTTCCTTCCTTCCTTCTCAAAGTCCCTAGGAATGCTCCCAGTTTTGAGGCCACCTGGCAATGATCAGACAGCCATATGGAGCTGGGGACTGTACAATGTGTTGAACCCCCACTCAAAAGTCCTATGTCTAAGCCTAATACTTTTCATTTTCTTTTTTTTTTTTTAATTTGCTTTTGGGCCACAGCTGGGAGTGCTCAGAAGTTACTCCTAACTGCATTCAGAAATCGCTCCTGGCAGGCTCGGGTGATCATATGAAATGCTGGGGATTGAACCCAGGTTAAGGTAAACACTCTACAGCTGTGATGTCACCCTTTCTTTCTTTCTTTCTTTCTTTCTTTCTTTCTTTCTTTCTTTCTTTCTTTCTTTCTTTCTTTCTTTCTTTCTTTCTTTCTTTCTTTCTTTCTTTCTTTCTTTCTTTCTTTCTTTCTTTCTTCTTTCTTTCTTCTTTCTTTATTTCTATTGATTTCTCTTTTCTTTCAAAATTGAGGTAGCATCTGTTTAGAACATTATGTAAGTTTCAACTTTATACTTTGAAATCTGTGTTTGTACAGACTGCATGGTTCCCCCCCAAAAGACGAATTTGGGAGCTGAAGAGAGAGTATGCTTCCCTTGAACCTGGCCAACTCAGGTTCAACCCTGACACTCTTTTTGATCTTCAGAGCTTTCCAGGAGTGATCCCTAAGTAGAAAACCAGAGTAAGCCCTGAGCCCCTATGGGTGTTGGTAAAAAAAAAAAAAAAAAGAAAAAAATTGGAAACAAAACTAAATGTATCGTTTCCATCTCAGCATGCTATTAAACCTCTACTGATTTTATTCACCTCCCCAACCTTCCTACCTTAAAACTACCATTCTATTTTCAAATTTGTTGTGGAGGTGGCTTTGCAAATGGGTTCAAATCTATTACTGGCAATTCTTGGTCAATCAAGACATTGCCCTAGGTCGGACATGATTCTGGTCAGACGCTCTGGTGCCTAGAAGCAGCAAGAGCATACCCCACTGTGCTTAAGTGCCAGCAATGTCGAGGATCCTGCTGGGGTTGATTTCTGGTTCCACCCAATGTCAGATTTTAAGGATTTGTTTTTGTTCCTTTTTATTTATTCTTTAGCTTTGTTTCTTTTTCTTTATGTCTTTATCTTACATGTGAGTAGAAACATCCAGAAATATTTTTCTTTCTCCTTCTGACATATTTCACTTAGCATAATTCCCTCAAGGTCCATCCATGTTGTTACAAGTAACAAGCATTTGTTTTCATGTGGCATCAGGCATGACTCCAGTCATTGTGTGCAAGAATCCATTGTTGATTCAGTGAATGATCTTCAAGTCTGGGCTGAGAACTGGAGCATACCAGACAGGAAGCCTCCAGTCTTTAGCACATTGTGCCATATGCAACAGTGCTGCTTGTATGTCCTCACTTGTCATGTGTTAAACATAAATAGAAACATACTGAGAAGTGTTCCCCTTTCAAACGCATGTCTTATCTCCTGCAGTACTGCCTGTGAGGAGCACCTCCAGAAAATTGGAGACAGACAGAACCAGGTTATTACTCATCTATGAATTTCCAGTTTCATTCACAAGACAGTCTGAGTGCTTCTCAGTTATTGTTTCTGTAATAGAGTTGAATGAGTGTGATGGAGAAAGCAAGGTGAGGACCTCAGAATAGACCTTGAACTTAACATATATCTAAATAAATATAAACTATGAAGAAATAATACAAGGAAAAAGAAGTTTTTTAAAAAATCTTTTATGGGAGGCATGGGCTTTGGGCCACACTCAGTAGTGCTCAGGGCTGACTCCTGTCTCTGTGTTTAGAGATCACTACAGATAGGGTTTGGTACCATGTGGAATAGAATTAAAATGGTCATATGCGGGCCTGGAGAGATAGCATGGAGGTAAGGCATTTGCCTTTCATGGAGAAGGTCATTGGTTTGAATCCCAGTGTCCCATGTGGTCCCCCGTGCTTGCCAGGAGCAATTTCTAAGCATGGAGCCAGGAATAACCCCTGAGACTGCCGGTATGACCCAAAAACCAAAAGAAAAAAAAAAAAAAAGAAATGGTCATATGCAAGGCAAGCATCCTATTCACTCTATTATTTCCAACACCAATTTTAATATATATACATATATATTTTACTGTAAAAGTCTTCTTAGAATTTTTTCTGAATAAGAGTAGTAGTAATTTAAAGTAATTTTTTAAATGTTATTGATTGATTGAGGTTTCTGGTTCACACCTAGCAGTGCTCAGGGGTTACTCCTGGCTCTGCACTCAGAAATTGCCTCTGGCAGGCTGGGAGACCATATGGGATGCTCAAACCAGGACCCTCAGAGGTTGGCAGCATGTAAGGCAAATGCTCTACCGCTGTGCTATCTCTCCAGCCCCAATTTAAAGTAAATTTATATATAAACTTCTTAACTTCACTATCCTATTCTCTTAGTCTATATTATTAAAATATGCTAGGTACTAGGTATAGATACCTATTTTTCAACATCAAATATATTTGACAGAGAAGTGAGGAGAATATTTTACTTAGACAATAACAATTACAAAACTATTAAAAGTACCTGAAACAGCATTATTTTTTATTCTTTGAACTACTTTCAGTGATACTTGGAGCAACCAGTGATGCTGTGTTGAGCATACAATGTGGAAATAAAAGCCAGAGTTTAATAAGGCATATAGAGTTGGGTCACATGCCTGGCCCTGTCATTTTATTTCTTTTTCTTTTCTTTTCTTTTTTTTTTTTTTTTTTTTTTT